>PVJH01014230.1:0-57671 GCA_004026705.1 Nesogale talazaci
GAGCCCCTTGTATCGGCTTTCCATCCCTTCCCCTCTTCCCCTGCTCTCTCCTTCCCACCAACCCTCAATACTTTATACATTATTATTGTTCTGTCATATCTTACACTGCCCAACCTCTCCCCCAACCCACTCCCCTGATGCCCATCCTTCAAATAGGAGCTTATGTGTATATCCTTGCAGTTGGTTCCATCTCTCTACCCCACCTTCTCTCCACCCTTCCAGCAGCTCCAATCTAACTACTGACCCGAAGGGGCTTACCCATCCTGGTTTCCCCATATCTCCAGTTCCCCTCTCCACCAATTGTAAGGTAGAGTTGGGACCATGATGGTTGGGGGAGAGGAAGACTTCAGGAACTAGAGGAAATGTATGCATCATCACTGCCTGGCTGCCCCTTGATTGGTTTGTCTCCTCCCTGTGACACCCCCACCAGTGGGCCTTAGGTCCCCACCCTGCTCTCCCCCTCATTCACAATGATGTGGTTCTTGTTCTTTGATGCTCGATACCTGCTCCCTTTGGCCCCTCTTGATCACACATGCTGGTGTGCTTCTTCCACATGGGCTTTGCTGTTTCTGTGCTGAATGGCAACTCAATTATCTTCAAGTCTTTGATGAGACTCCAGACATTCAATCATTTGGTAGCTGGGCACCATAGTTTCTTCTATTCTGTTTGCCTCTGAATCCATTTGTCTTCAGTGATATCGGGAGTCAATTGGTCCATTGATTTTGATTTTTGTTCTTAGATGCCTGATACCTGATTGTTTCAGCACCTCATGATCACACAGACAAGTGAGTTTCTTTTATGGTAGGTTTTGTTGTTCCTGAGCTAGGTGGCTGCTTATTTATGCTCAAGCCTTTAAGACTCCAGATGCTATATCTTTTGATAGCTGGGCACCATCTGTTTTCTTCACCACTCTTGCTCATGCTCCCACATGTCCTCTGTGGACACCTTGAGGATGTATGCACACAGTGATATGTTTGCTTTTTTTGTTTGTTTGTTTGTTTGTTTTTCCCCCATTTGATGTCTATTGCCTAGACCTTTCACCACCATGTGGCCATGCTGGCTATTGTGTTGCTTCTGTGTGGGTGTGGTCTCTTCTCAAGTAAATGGTCTATTGTTTATCTTCAGGCTTTTGAGACCCCATATATATCCTTTGATGGCTGGGCACCATTAGTTTTCTTCACCACATTTGCTTGTGCACCCATTTAACTTCAGTGATTGTGTTGAGCCAGTGAGCATCAAGGAATACCAGATAGATAGACCAAAGTGTTCTTGCATTGAGGGAGCACCAGGGAGAGGGCCCAAGGTCCACTTGTTACCATAGTATTTGGCCTTTAGATATGTTCTTAAATTTATTCCCACCTTATAATAAATAGTTGTATTTATTTATGGACATACCTAAGTTTAGACCTCTGCAAGTGCCCTTTGCCTTCTAGCTCTTTCCTCTATTTCCATCCATCTCCCTCCTGTCCCACCATCATGTTCCACCTTCATTCGCATTTCAGTGTTTCCTCACAGAATCATTGTCCTTGCTTAATCCCGAATATCTGATTTTTTACAATTAAAAACAAAAGAAATAAAAAATAGGGAATAGCAATGCTGTCCAAGGTACGGAAAAGTTGGGACCCTTGCACATCGTGCAGCACTGATAGGAATGCAAAATGGTGCAACCTTTATGGAAAACAGTTCCTCAAAATGTTAGTGGATGCTATGGAAATCGATTTGGCAATATCTAAAACAGATGGAAATTGGACTCAGCAATCGCATTATTGAACATTTATCCAGAAAAGGCAAGCAACAAACCACGACCAGACATTAGTGCCCCAATGTTCATCGCAGCACAGTTCACAATTGCAAGGAGTGGGTAGCAGCCCAAATTTCCATCCACTGACGAATGGATTAAAAAGTGTGGTACAGGCTGTGCCCCGGTGGCATAGTGGTTGTGTGCGAGACTGCAGCCCACAGGGTTGGTGGTTCAAATCCAGCAGCAGCTCTCCAGGAGCAAGGCTGGGTCTCCTATTCCCACCAGGAAGCAGAGATGCCCCCCCCAAAAAATAAAATAAATAAAAAGTTGTGGTACATACATACAATGGAGTACTATGTGTCGCTGAAAAGCAGTGATGAACATGTGAAGCACATTGCTGCATGGGAAGAACTAGGGGAAATTATGGAGATTGATGCTAGCCAAGCACAAAAGGACAGGTGCAACATGATTCCGCTGAGGTAAGCTTAATTTAAAAAAAAATGAGAAAGGGGCATCGGGAAAAAGGTCCTGTATACATAAATTCCTGGGGGAAGGTCCAGGTAGTATGGCAGGGGCAGACCAAATCCAGGGTCACATATGGTAGCCAACTGGAGTAGGGGGATAAGGGGTAGATGGTGATGGGTAGAGAGGGAATGGGGCACTAGCCCACCCAAGGCTATTGTTTTTATCTCCACAGGGAAAGAGGGACCAAACTTAAACCCGGTGTTATAGGATGTAATTGTAGTGTGACAGCATGGAACTGGGAACCGCTGGAGAGGTCTGAGAGCCCAACCCCAATCCCAACTACGGGGGTAGCTGCCTCTCCCCTCTGAGGAGTTTGCTTTGAAGGTCAGCACTGAAGTTGCAGCTTGGGGAGTGAGATATACCTGACCAGAGCACATGAGAACAAATGAAGGGAGGGGAAGAGAGAATGGAGTGCATCCTGGCCCACCGAGCCTTCAGGATGATAGTCCCACTCAGATCAGCGAATGCACAGAGAGGATCATATGGTTGGCTCCACTATGAAATATGGCTTCCCTCGCTAACCCAAGATCCTTTTGGGACAACAATGGAGAAGCAGGGTAGGATTATGCCCTGTCTGATCCAACCATGGCAAAACACTAAGTTGTGTGTAACAGAGCATGGAGTTCCCAATGAAGTGCCAAGGGCCAGAGTGTGGCAACCCATCTGACTCAACAAGGTCCCTCCTGGAGATCAACTAACAGATCTTGAACTATTTATAGGTTTTTATTTTGTTATTATTTTTTATTGTTTACTTGTTTATAAACTTTTAGATATATCTTGGACATTGGTTTTTTTGTTATCGTTGTTTATTTTCTTTGGCTATTCATCTTAGGATGTCTGTTTTTTTATTTATTTAATTTTGGTTTTTGGTACATATTATTGTCTCTGCAGGTCTATATAGATAAGATAGGCTGGATGAACAGTCGAAAATGACAGGATTGATGGTTCCAAGTGGGGGTGGGGGTGGGAAATGGGAAGGAGGGGGAATGGAGGTGGTGTTGACCAACCCAGGGATAAGGGAGCAGCAAGTGATTCAAAATCAGGGCTGAGCCCCAATGGTGTAAGTGGTTGAGTGCCGGACTGCGGCCTGCAGGCTTGGCAGTTCAAATCCAGCAGCGGCTCTCAGGAGCAGTGCTGGGTAGCTCCCAGGACCACCAGAGGGCAGTGATGCCAAAAAAAAGGGGGGGGGGGGAAATCAGTAATAAGGTGAGTGTGAGAGGTCCGATAGAGATTGATCAAGAGTAATGTAACAGAGAGAAAATACTGAACTCCAAAGGGAGGCTGAGCATGATAGTGGGACAGGAGGAAAGCAAAAGGAAATAGAGGAAAGAACTGGGGTGTGAAGGACCTTTATAGAGGTCTAAATGCAGGCACGTACATAGGTGAATATATTTGTATATGACAATGGGAGAAATAGATCAACATGCATACACTTATAGGGTTAGTATTAGGACAGCAGATGGGCATTAGACCTCCACTCAAGTACTTTCTCAGTGCAAGAACATTTTGTTCTATTAAATTGGTACTCCATGATGCTCACCTTCCCGACGTGATCACTGAAGAAAAATGTGTGCATAAGCAAAGGTGCTGAAGAAAGCTGATGGTGCCCAGCTATCAAAAGATGTAGACCCTGGAATCTTAAAAGCTTGGAAGTAAACAAGCAGCCATCTAGCTCAGAAGCAATAGAGTCCACATGGAAGAAGCACACCACCCTGTGTGACCACGAGGTGTCCAGGGGATCCAATATCAGGCATCAAAGAACTAAAAATTATGTCATTATAAATGAGGGGGAGTACAGACTGGGGACCCAAACCCATCAAGAGGTGAAGTGACATCCCCTTACAGAGGGGTTACAGGGAGGAGATGAGCCAGCCAAGAGTCAGTGTAGTAAATATGCAACTTTCCTCTAGTTCTCAAATACTTTCTATCTCAAATGCTTACTATCCTGATCCCAATTCTACCTGACAAGTCCAGCTAGAACAGGGGATATACACTAGGGGAAACATGGAGAATTCAGGATAGATGTTCCCTTCAGGACCAGTGGTGGGAGTGGTGATACCAGGAGGGTGGAGGGAGAGTGGAGTAAAAAGGGGGAACCAATTTCAGGGATCTATATATAACCTCCTCTCTGGGGTACAGACAACAGGGAAGTGAGTGAAGGGACACTTCAGACAGTGTACGATATGAAAAAGTCATAACAATTTGTAAATTATCAAAGGTTCATGTGGGAGTGGGGAGGGAGAGTGAATATGGGGAGCTGGTACTGGTAGCCTAAGTGGAAGGAGGATGTTTCAAGAGTGATGATGGCAACAAGTGTGCAGATGTGGTCTGAATACATTTGACGTATGTATTGATCATGATGGGAGTTGTATGAGGCCCCCAATAAAATGATTTATGAATAAAAAAAGGAGGCAGAAAAATAGCTTATACCAAGGGCTCAAATAGAAAATATTTGCAGATAAAGATGGCAACATGTGTACAAATATTGTGCTTGATATAAATGATGTATGGAATGTTATGAGAGCTGTAAGAGCCCCCAATAAAATTATTGGAAAAAATGTTAGTGGATGAACTTTGGGCCTCTGCTCATACCCTTCCTCAATACAAGAACACACTGTTCTAACCAATCATCATTCTGAGATGCTCACCCTCCTGACACAATTGCTGCAGACTACACAGGTGCATAAGCAAATGTGGTTTTAAGAAAAGGTGGGTGGTGTCTGGCTATTAAAGGACAGAGTATCTGAGGTCTTAAAGGCTTGAAGTTAAACAAACAATCACTCAGCAGAGAAGCACCAAGGCCACATGGTAGAAACACACTGTCGATTCTATCACAAGAAGTCATTGGGACCAAGTGATAGGCATCAGAAGACACATAACAAACAAACAAAAACATAAAGTGGAGAATGTGAGAGGGCGGCCAGAGCAGTGACCTAAATTCCACCTGTAGACAATGGAACAATTCCCCAACAGAAGGGCTACAGGAAAGGAATGAGTCAACCAGTGTACAGTAAAACATCAATGAAACACACTATATTCCTCTGGCCCTTGAGGCTTCCTCACCTGCACACTACCATGCCCCCAGTGCTGCTTCTCAATTCAGACTAGACCAGAACATGCACACAGGTATAGAAAAAAGATGGGGGTTCATGACACACAGAAAGAATCCAGGAAAAAGTTGGAATAGCAGTGTCATAAAGGTAGGGGTAAAGGGGGAGAGGGGAAGGCAGAAAGGAGGAATCAATCACAATGATCGGCACACAATCCTACACCTCCCTCCAGGGGGGGAAGAACAACAGAAAAACATGGAAAAGGGAAACAGTGGTCAGTGTAAGATATGAAAATAATAATAATTTATATACCAAGGAGGCATGGAGGAGGGTGGAAGAGGGAACAATGAAAAACTGATACCAATGGCTCAATAGAAAGTAGGTGTCTGCAAGTGAATGAAGGCAACATATGTACAAATATGCCTGATGCAATCAATGTATAGATTGTAACAAGAGATGCTAGAGTTCCCAATAAAATGATAACAAAAACATAAAATTCCCTTATGACCCAGGACTTAAATTCCTCAATACCTACCTGAGAGACTTGAAAGCAGGGACCCAAGCAGATAATTGAGCATTAATATTCACAGTAGCCAAACGATGAAAACAGCACTCGGGTCTATCAGCAAATGAATGGATAAACAAACTGTGGTATGTATACACAAGAGAATATTATTCAGCCTGTCAGAGAAATGAAATCTTGACACATGATACAATATGGATGAAACTCAAAGACATTACGCTGAGTGAAGTCAGTTACAAAGGAACAATATTAACTCGCTTATATAAAAAGACAAATAAAGGCAAGTGTATAGGACCAAAATGTGTTAATGGTAACCAGGAATGGGAGAAAGGGAAGTGGTGGGGGGCATCAGATTGGAAGCTTAGGGAGCTGTGAGTTGGTGTTCATGCAAAAGAAAAAGCTCACAAAAGGAGGACCAGAATAGTTACCCATTCTGAAAATATCATCAATGTCACGGCAGATGTAGCATGCACAGCATCTACATGTATGCTAGTGTACATAAAGAGATAGTTGAATTGATGGATGTTTTACTATGCTTGCTCTGAACAACAAGAAGAAATGACATTCTGGGACATAACTGCAATATGAGTACATCTTCAAAGCATGCTGAGTTAAAAAGTCAGATACAGATGAGATTGGTAGAATAATTAATGCAGAGATGAAAAGAACAGAACCAATGTTTCCTGAGGAATACAGAAGAAGGGGAGGTGGGAAAAAGGAAAGGAATAGGGGGAACCAACCCAGGGACAAGGGAACAACAAGTGAACTAAAATCAATGGAGAGAAGGACTAGGATGCCTAACAGGGCTTAAGCAAGGGCAATGTAGCAGTGAGGGATTACTAAACCTGAATGAAGGCCAAACAGGAAGGTGGGGCCACAGAGAAGAGATGAGCCAGTCAGGATGCAGTATAGCACCGAAGAAACACACAACTTTCCTCAAGCTCTTTGGTGCTTGCTTTCCCCCACTATAATGACCTCAGTTCTACCTTACAAATTGGATTAGACCAGAACATACACCCTGCTACAGATAAGAGCCTGAAAAACAGAGAATTCAGGATAGGTAAACCATTCAGGGCCCACAATGAGAGTAGAGATACAAGAGGAATTAGGGGATGGTGGCGGGGAGGAAGAGGGAATTGATCACAAGGATCCCCTCGCAGGGAACAACACAAGAGTGGTTGAGGGATGATGGAGGATGATGTAAGAAGTGAAAATAATAATCTATAGCTTATCAAGGGTGGACAGGGAAGGAAGGGTTAAGAAATGGACAGCTGATATCATGGGCTCAAGTCAGAATAGAAGATTTTGAAAATGATGATGGCAGCATATGTGCAAATGTGTTTGACACACTGGATGAATGTATGGATTGTGATGAGAGATTTAAGAGCCCCCAATAAAAGTATTCACTATTACAAAGTCAATATTGTATGATCCTACTTGTCTAACAAATCTAGAGTAGTGACTACACAGAGGCAGTGGATGATTTGTGACTACCAGCAAGAAAGAGGACAGAAATCATGGGTGTTAATGATCAGGGGCAGCAAGCTTCTTTCGGAAGTGGTAGAAAACTTCGGGAACAGATCATGGATGGCGATGGTAGCATAGCATGGTGAATCAATAGCACTGAAGTGCATACATAAAAATTGTTAAAATGACAAAGTTTTACTCAATCGACTTTTCCCACCCTACTTTTTAACACAAATACTCTTTCTTCAATCAATGACATTTCACTTACGTTTGTAAAGATGCTCCTATAATCGTATATGTTCCAGTTCAGAGCCAAATTTGCAATTCCAGTCCACCATCATCTTTCAACTCTGAACTGGAACAATGGGAGTTTTGTAAATGGTGCCTTGTGGTCCGTCCTCTTCCCAAACAGATGGCAATTTCTGAGGTCTTCGAGGCCTGCCTCTCTCGGTGCCTATCACTACACAGGCTTGGCTTGTTTTATTATACTTCCCGTAATTGTGCACTGCAGATATTTCGGTTTGTTTTGCAAATTGACAGCTTGTGGCAACCCTGTGGTGAGCGAGTATGTCAGCACCATTTTTCCTACAGCATATGTTCCCTTTGTGTCTCTGTATGACACTTTGGTAATTTGCACGATATTTTGAATTTTTTCATAATATCATTACACACTTCATAGGCTCCAGTACAATGGAATCAAACTTATATGTGTACTGGAAAACTAAAATATTCATGAAATGCACTTTATTGCAATATTTGTTTTATTGCCATGACCTGGAACCAAACCCAAGAAATCTCTCAGGGAAGTCTGTATGAAAATATAGTGTGCATTCTGCTTGTATCCTTTTCATGAAACACCTGTTTTCTCTGGGAAGCCCTAAAGCCACTCCAGAAGCTAATACATCACACCAGGACCTCTAGGAAGTTCCCAAAGAATCATAACCAGACCAGAGGGACTGGTCATGCCCAAAGAATCATGACCAGAGCAGAGGAACTGAATGAATGAGGAACCAGATCCACACTGTCCATTTTACCTTTTCATATGTGGGGTTTTTTTAAGAAAAAGAGGCAAGAGTCTGTCTCTTAAAATATAAAGTCCCTGATCAAAATTAATAATGTAATTTCTTAAACAAAAGCTTTCAAATATGTTGGATTTTTTTCAATAATTTTATTGGGGGCTCTTATAGCTCTTATGACATTCAATACATCATTTGTATCAAGCATATTTGTACACATGTTGTCATATTCATTTCCAAATATTTTCTACTTGAGCCCTTTGTATAAGTTCCTCTTTCCCCTTCCCTTTTTTTAACAAATCATTTTTATTAGGGCTTTATACAGCTTCCATCATGATCCATGCATACATCAATTGTATGCAGGCCACATTTGCACACTTGTTGCCATCATCACTCTCAAAACATCCTCCCTTCACTTAGGCCCCCAGGACCAGCTCCCCATATTTCCCCTCCTACTCACCTTTCCCTCCCCCATGAACCCTTAATAATTTACAAATCATTATTACTTTTCATATCATATACTGCCCCAATGTGTCCCTTAACTCATTCCCTTTTGTCTGTACCCCAGGGAAGAGATTATATGTAGATCCCTGAAATTGATTCCCCCTTTCTATTCCACCATCCCTCCACCCTCCCTGTATCACCACTCCCATCACTAGTCCTGAGGGATCATCTATCCTAAATTCCCCATGTTTCTGACTCCAGTGTACATCCCCTGGTCTAGCTGGACTTGTCTGGTAGAATTGGGATCATGATAGTCGGTGGGAGGAAGCATTTGAGAACTAGAGGAAAGTTGCATATTTCATTGTTACTACACTGAACCTTGGCTGGCTCAGCTCCTCCCTGCAACCCCTCTGTAAGGGGGTGTCACTTACCTATTAATGGGCTTTGGGTCCCCAATCTGTACTCCCCCTCATTTATAATGATATAATTTTTAGTTCTTTGATGCCTGATACCAGATTCCTTGGACACCTCATGGTCACACAGGCTGATGTGCTTCTTCCATGTGGGCTTTATTGCTTCTGAGTTAGATGGATGCTTGTTTATTTTCAAGCTTTTAAGACCCCAGACTCTACATCTTTTGATAGCTGGGCACTATCAGCTTTCTTCACCACCTTTGCTTATGCATACATTTGTCTTCAGTGATCATGTCAGGAAGGTGAGTATCATGGAATGCCAATTTAATAGAACAAAATGTTTCTGCACTGAGGAAATACTTGAGTGGAGGTCCAATGCCCATATGCTGTCCTACTATTAACCTACTATTAAGTATATGCTCATTGATCTATTTCCCCATCGTCACATATAAATATACGTACCTATATACATGCATGTATTTAAGCCACTACACATGCCCTTTAACACCCCCCCCCAATTATTTCCTCTATTTCCTTTTTCTTTCCTCTTGTCCCACTATCATGCTCAGCCTCCATTTGTGTTTCAGTATTTTCTCTCTGTTATAATACTCTTGATCAATCCCTATGGGACTTCTCTCACCCACCTTGTCACTGATTTTGAATCAATTGTTATTACCTTATTCCTGGGCTGGTCAACACCAACTCCTTTTCCCCTCCTGTCCTTCCCCCATATTCCCCACCCCGGAACCATCAGTCCCATCATTTTCACCTCCAGACTGTTCATCCAGCCTATCTTATCTAGATATACCTGCAGAGGTAACAATATGTACCCTAAAAAAGGGCATCCTAAGATGAATCAACCAAAGAAAATAAGACAATAATGATAACAAAAGGACTCCAATGTCATGTATATATGTGTGTAAAAAATAATAACAATATAAGAATCTGTAAATAGTTCAAAATCTGTTAGTTGACCTCCAGGAGTGTCCCCTGGTTAGGTCAGATGAGGTGCCATACTCTGCCTCAAAGTATATCCTCGACACTCCATCTGGAACACATGCTTTGCTGCACCCCCTTTGTGTTTTGCCATGGTGTGATTGGGTCAGACAGGGTATAATCCTGACCCTGTTTTTCCATTGGTGACCCTGAAAGACCTTAGAGCAGCCAGGGTGTGAAAAATATAAGTGCTTTCAAACTACTAAGACCCATCTTGGGGTCCTTGACTGAAACAAATGGCTAAGCACTTGTCTTTCAGGCCAACGATTGGCGGTTCAAATCCAGAGGTGCCTCAGAAGATTTGATGTGCTTTGGAAAGGTCACAGCCTTGTAAATCCTATGAAGAGTTCTGCTCTACACACATGGCATCACCATAAGGCAGAATCAACTTGATGGCATTAGCAACAACAAGACCCATCTTAGTGCCCTAGGGTTTTGAGGATCTCTAAGGACCACAGAGGGAGAAAGAGATGGCTTGGCTAGAAGACACTTAGAAGATGTTTGTTAGTGTGTGGTTCCCTTTACCAAAAGGGAGAAAACCAATGCTCCCCTTTTCCCCCACATGCATATTTAAGCTCAAAGTATGACGACATGTGTCCTAGACTCCTTCTAGAAGGTGCTCATCATAAATTCATACAACGCAAGGGAGAGTGAGAGAAGACCTCAATGATCTCTTGTGGGACTTAATATCTTTGGCTTTTCTGTGACTTGTTAACATCCCAATAGAGAAGTCTATACCACTTGTATGTCAGTTTGTTGTACAATGGTGCCTTGCATGTGACTGTGATGCTGCAAACTATGTCACTCATACGCCTGGTGCATATGGGCAATATTTTGTTCTGTTCTACATGAGGTCACTATGGGACAGAACTGACTTGACAATACCTAATAATAGTCAAAGACCTTAAAGAACCAATTTACACAAATATTGCACATCAATAGATATGGATATTGAGTGTGGAGATACAGTGTTTTTTTAATTCAACATTATCAGACACTAATAATTGACTAAGCCAATAAGGGTGGGGAGTGGTATTAAGCTAGTTCTTTTGTGCCTAATTAATGCAATCTGTGATTGCATACATAACAAAAATTTAAAAGAAATTATTAGTAAGAATGCTGTACCAACCTGGCCAATGGGAAATGTGGGATTAATCAGGTCAAAGTTTGATTGACAGGAAAAGAGACAAATGGCTTGACAAGGCCTGTCTCTCTCTCTCTCTCTCTCTCTCTCTCTCTCTCTCTCGCTCTCTCGCTCTCTCGCTCTCTGGTGATCAGAACAGCATGCAGCTGCTGTAGCTAGTTTTCTGCCTCAACTTGTGTGCTACACTACCTATGGGACAGCCAACCCATGGATTCTGTCACAAGAGTTTAAGGTTCCTTTGAGATGTTTCACTTTGCTGCTGGTATGTCATTGCTTGAGTTTGAGATTGGTGGTTCCTGTCATTTTGCAGTGCTTGAGTTTTATATCCCCTCAGGGCCTGCTTCTCTAAACTCCTGAACAGTTGGTGACCCACCCTGCTGTTTTTTGCCTATGGGTGGACTATGCCTGCATTGCCTGAGGGAAGATTCTGCTGTCTGCTTCCTTGACTTTGGAAAGAGCAGCCCAAGTTGAAGGACTTTCAGTATATTAACTGTTCCACAACGGTGAGTTGAACTGAGCCCACTGTACTGCTGTGTGAAGTAATTAGCTGTTATATTCCTTCATGCTGTATAATTCTATCTATCTATCTATCTATCTACATATAATCATAAATGTCCTGGTTTTGTTTCTCTAGAAAATTGTGCCTAACACAAATGCTTCAAACTTAATGCAATTTTTAAAATCCAGCTCAAAATAGCTTTCAGGAGTCTTCAAACTTATTAAAAAGGGGGCCAGTTCACTATCCCTAAAATGGTTTGAGGGCCAGACTATAGTTAAAAAAAAAACAAAACAGCTATGAACAAATTAATTGCAGGCCAGGAATGAGTCAGTTGCTAAGTAGGACCGCAGTGATGGCAACAACACCCAGTGGCCCGATAAATGTCCTAGTTGGGTCGCATGTGGCCTGCAGGACCACAGTTTGAGGACCCCTGGCTTAAGTAACCAGGCTATGACTCATATGACAAGAAGTTGAAGCAAAGGCATTTTCAAGATTGGCTAAGTCTGAAACTCAGCAGTGTGACCAAGACCCAGGTTTCTTCTTTCTTTCTGCTTGTCCACCTCAATTTATTACCTTGAAGCTGTGGCAATCACTGACCTGTGACAATTTCAGGACCGGGAGTGGAGTCTAGCCTGTCAATCTGGAGTTAGTTAATGAGTCCTCTGTGGGCATGACTTTTTCCTGAGAATTCTGGGTATTTCCCAATTGGAGATGAGAGACAATTAACGTGGTTCCTTGGAGATGCACTACTGACAAGATGAGATGACAACATGCTGATAGATCCTGGAGGAGAAGCCCCATGGGTTTACCCCGATGGAACCAGACCTCTGGGGCCAGAGAAGCCACAGAGAAGCTCTTGCCAGTGCTGAGATGCTTCTGATGGACCTTGAGCCCTGGAAATGAGGAGCTATGGAGAGACCCCTGCCAGCACCAGGATGCTTCTACTGCCGCTGGATACACAAGACTCTGCACCCACTGGCCTGTGATTGTCCTGGTGTCATTGCACGTGCTTTGTGAGTCAAAAAGAGACTTTATAGACTGGGATTGGACATATGAGCTACTATCAGACTTAGGGTCTTGGACTGGGCTGGGATGGGAGGCTTTCTCAATATTCCATTCCTTGAACACAAAGCTGACTCCCCTCCTGATCTCAAGATGACTGTTCCAAGGGGCACTTGCAGACATCACACTCTAGAGCAGAAAGTTAACCATCCATTTCCAAAGATACTGTTTTAAGAGAACGGGGTCCAGAGGCTCCTTCAGAACACACCTGTACGAATATTGTGGAGAATTTATCACCCTACCATGACTAAACCAATCACTAATGGGACCACCATAACTAGTATAAACCAGCTCTTGCCCACTCCCCTAGGGATAGGATTGGGACCTGTTTCCATGAAGCATATAGAAGTAAGAATTCTTTTTTCAAGGAAGGGGAAACAGTTTTTGCTGCTGAATATATAAATAAGGCCTCCAATATGCATTTATAAAATGTTTCAACAATTTAATAAATGGTAAATGTTCATCAATAATTAGCAATCTCCCCAAGTCTTTCATTCTATCTAGTTCATTTGAACTGCCAAAACAGCAAGTATTTACCGGGTGAAAGACATTTATAGAAAACTAGACAGGGCTGAGCCCCGGTGGCGTAAGTGGTTGAGTGCGGGACTGCAGCAGAGGTTCAAATCCAGCAGTGGCTCTCAGGAGCAGCGCCGGGTAGCTCCCACGACCACCAGAGAGCAGTGATGCCCCCCCCCAAAAAAAAGAGAAAAGAAAACTAGACAATGGCTTCTAGGTCTCAGTCCCTAGAACCTGTAAAAGTTAGTTTATTTGGGGAAAGAACTTTGCCAATGTGATTACATTAATAATTTAGACATAGATTATTCTAGATTATCTGTGCAGAAGATAAATGTTATATCATGTGCCTTTATAAGAGAGAGGAACACAGAGAACACTCATAGAGGAGAAAACTATCTAAAGAGGGAGGCAGAGGTTAGCGTGATGTAGCTAAAAGCCAAGGAATTCTGACAGCCATCAGAACCATAAAGAGGCAAGATACAGAATCTTCCCTAAAGTTTTTGGAGGGAATGTGCCTTGTCAACTCCTTGATTTCAATGAAATGACACAAGTTGCAGACCTCTTGCCCCCATAACTGTAAGAGAATATGTTTCTGCTGCTTTAAACCATTAATTTTGTTATGGCAGCCAAGAAAACTAATATGCTATTCATGATCTATAAATTCATTTATTTGTTCAATTAAAATATCCTGAGCACCTATAATATTCAAGATATTATTCTTTCTGAGGAATTCAATACATGTAAGTTTGCCTTGTCAAACTTTTTCTGAAAAATATTAAAATTTAAGAATTATGCCATAGCTTCTCATGTTATAATGTAAAGATGGCTTCTAAAGCAAATACTGACAAAACAAATTTCCACAAATCATAGGAAATTGTCAAGACTTCTAGCCTTCAAAATAAAATTCAATTGTTCCTTAAGGGAAAATCATCAAAGCAAATGTGTTATATTTGTGAGTTCAAGGGCTGTCTGAATTTGTAGATTTACTCAACGATACTGACTGGTGGGAAAATACCTGAACAGAAGTTTCACAAGGGAGAAGACCCAAATGGCCAATAATCATATGAGAAAATGCTCCTGATTCTTAGCCATAAAAAATGCAAAATAAAACAAAAATGAGATACTACCTAACACCCTTAGGATAGCGCAAATCTGAAAATCAGAGGACAAAAAATGTTGGAGGGTATTGGAGAGATGGGGACTCTCCTCCACTGCTGGTGGTATGTAGATACCTGTAGCCTCTGTGGAAAGTCATCTGGTGATATTTATGACCCAGATGTCCCTCTATTGGGCGTATACTCAGAAAAGGTAAGAAATAAACCACAGTCTGTCATTTGCTCTACAATATTTATTGCAGCACAATTCACAACCTCAAATAATTGGAAACAACTTAAATTTCCATCGATAGACAAGTGGATTAGTAAACTGGCACATACATACAATGGCAAACTATGCATCACTAAAAAGCACTGATGGCTGCATGAAACACATTGTTTCATGGGAAGAGTTGGAGGAAATTATGCTTAGTGAAGCTAGCCAATCACAGAAGGACAAGAACAACATGAGTCCGCTGAGATCAGGGGACATTCAGCACAGTAGGTATAGAAGGAAAGCCACTTATCTCACAATATATGGGTTGAGAGTAGAGGCATTTGGGTGGAGGTTGGACCAAACCCAAGGAGGTACATGTTTTCCCAACACAAAGAAGGGGAAAGGAGAGAAGAGTAAGGAGAAAAGGAGGGGAGAGGATGGCACAGGGGGAGCAGGACACTAACCCACCCAGGGGGAGGGCATTGTTGATGTCTTCACAGAATTGGGAGTGTACATGCAGACCCCACCATGGCACAACAAACTTTGAGGGCAATGTAACCATGTGGAGGAATGCCCACAAAAAGATTGGGTTGCAGGGCTGGCCCCATTCAGAGTCAAACTGAACTGCTCCCTAGACATATGTGCTACAGAGGACAACACTAATCCTACAGGTTGGGGAGAGGGGACAGCATGCCACACCCACAGGCAAGCAAACCCAGAAGACAAAAGAAAGGGTGGTCTAGATCCCATATACGCACACCAAGTCCTGGGGATGACACCCCTGCACAGAGCTGCTAAGGCACAGAGAGGACTGTGGGACCAACAACAGCTCAAGCTATGTTGCACCCTCACTGAGGCATACTGAGACAGAAGATGTGGTAGTTATATCATCTGTTGTCAATTTTAAACTTAAGAGTGAATGGGTGAAGTTTAACCTGTTGATCAGGTCACAGCTTGAGATTCTCACTTGGAGGTCCTTTGTTCGAACAACCTGGCTTTCTGTTACACTCACCCTTCTGGCACATTTGCTAAAGACAAAATGGGTGCAAAAGCAAATGTGCTGAAGAAAGTGGATGGTGCCCAGCTATCAAAAGATATAGCATCTGAGGTCTTAAAGTCTTGGAGTTAAACAAGTGGCCATCTAGCAGAGAAGCAACAAGCTCACGTGGAAGAAGCACACCAACCTGTGCTATCATGAGGTATTGCAGGGACTGGGTAACAGGCTTCAGAAGACCCCAAACAAACAAACAAACAAACCATATTTTTGATAATGAAGGGGGTCCAAGCAAAGACCCAAAACCCATCTGTAGACAGTGGGGCATCCCCTCACAGAGGGGTAACAGGGAAAGATGAGTCTATCAGGGTGCAGTAAAGCACATGAAACACACAACATTCCTCTGGTTCCTTGAGGCTTCCTCACTCCCCACTACCATCACCCTGAAGGCAGGCTGGAGCATGTTCAAGAGTACAGAGAAGACATAAGATTTCATGACACAGGGAAACCAGAAACAGGAATGGGAGTAGCAATACCAGAAGGGCAGGGGGAAAGTGGGGAGGGAAGGGAGGAAGGAGGAACCAATGGATACATAATGACACCCCTGCATCCCCAGGGGACAAACCACAGAAACCATGGGAGAAGGGAGACGGCAGTAGGTATGATATGTAAATATTAATAATTTATCATTTATCCAGAGGACACAAGCAGACGAGGCGGGAGAGGAGCTGACACCAAGGGGACAATAGAAAATAAATGTCTAGAAAATAATGATGGTAACACAAGTGCTTGATACAATTGATGTATGAATTGTTACAAAAGCTCTACGAGCCCTCCAGAAAATGTCTAAATAATAACAATATTGACTGACAAATCTCAAATGTAAAACTATTGCATCTGTAAAACTTGGAAATGTGATCATAAAGGAAAACCCAAAACAATGACACTTACTTGGAGAAGAAAATCCTAAAAGAACATACTATCTTCATATTATGTCTATTATCTATATGACATAGAAGTGTACAAATGAATGAATTAATATAAGGAATAAGAACCATCAAAATATTATAGAAATTGAGGTTTAATCTAGTCTAAGGGTCGGCAAACTTTTGAGATGAAAGAACCCATTGTATCCTTCAAAACAACTTAAAATTTATTCAAGATCCTTAAGTATATTTTTATAAACCCATGAAATCACCATTATCTGAACAATATTCTTCAATTTTTTTTCAGTTTTACTTCAGAGCCACAGGTCTGTCATCCTGAAAGAGCCCCACGCAGTTCCTGAGCGGCCGTTTACCAACCTGCCTACCCTCCTCACTTACTGACCACTAGAAAATAAGTAGACTCTGCCTTCACGGAGAGGTTCCAAGGCACCTTCCAAGAACTAATCTTAAACCCAGTATTCTCCAGGTCACAAAAACGTACTATTTTTTTTTAATCTCTGAGGCCAGAACGAACTAGGAATTTTATTAGCCTATGACTCCTGAAGCAGAGATCCCCAGCTGTACATCAGGAAGAACCAATGATCAGAATGAAAGGGAGAGCAGGGTTGCGAGGCCCTGGGCCTTGGCTCGATGGCAGTGCGTTTGCATTTTGTCAGACGAGGAAAGGATAGCATGTCCCAGGAAAGCAAGTTTCTGATATTAAAAACCATTCCACTGTACAGTGGTAGTTGGTTGTAGCTGGTATTCGTTCTAGATTGTTTCTATTCTGATAACATGTGTTTAACGTGCTTTAGGAATATCAGGACCAGGTGACAGAAGAGCAGGCATTCCGGAAGAGCCAGCTTATGCGAAGGGATCTTAGGGAAAGACATGGTCTCCAGGTGGGCATCGTTTTGCAGGTGTGTCACCTGACCAAGGGAGCTGGAGGGGACACCAGCCCCATCTACCGGCTCAGCTCAGGGTCCTCAGGGGTAAACATGCCTATAGCCGTGTTCAGCCCCCTGCAGGCTGGAGAGGAAGAATTGCATTTCCAGAATTTGATTACCAGGTACAAAGTCTGCATAAATCCCTTTTGCCCGAGCTTTCTTCATGACTCACATCACAGTCATTTCATGATCTGACCTTATAGGCTATTTCCTGATCTTTGGCTGGCCTGACCACGCAACATGCTGACGTCGACTCTATTTTTAAGTTGCCCAAATGGTGTGAAGGGCTGTGTGAGTGGGCTGCCACCCACACACGGGGTTGCTTTCAAGGTCTATTTATGCATCAGCAGTGACCGGCAGCTATTGATAGAAGTGGAGAATGAGAGTAAGAGATGGCAAGGTAAGAAAAATGGACTTTCTCAGTCATCGATGACACGTTAAGTGTTTAGATCTGGGCGTGGGGGTGCATAGAGATCACCCCTGGTCACCTAAGAAATAGTAGTACAGAAGTACAGAAGAAAAGAAGTACCGATTGAAAGAGTGAAATGGATGGAAAGTGAGGAGGCGAATCCTGAGGCCTTTGCTACTGATTTCGGCTCGGCTCACCTCAAGCTGGACATGAAGCATGCCATATTTGAAAGAGAAGCCAGGATCGCACATAGCAGGTTACACGTTGGCAGACCAACCGCAGGTCAGCACCTCAACTCCATGGGCGAAGGATGAGACTTTCAGCTCTTGTAACAATGTAGTCTCTGAAGTCAAAGGGGTGGTTGGCTCTGTCCTAATGGGATCACCGTGAGTCAGAATGGACTCGATGCAATGGGTCTGGTTTCTAGGGAGTCTGTCTGGAAGAAGGAGCAGGAAATTGTTTCTTTGGCGACAATAAGGATGTGATGCCTAGGGGTGGGGCGCAGGTGGGGTGAGAGAAAGAGATAAGGTCCAAAAAAGGATTTGACCAAAGAGTAATAACTTGCAAACTTTGGGGGGATTTTGAGACGACTCCATCATTCCCAAAGAACACTTGGTTTCCTTGACTTAGAAGGCCCCATTTCTACAACCTCAAATGGCTTCCCTTCTATTAACTTTCATACTCCTTTTTTTATGGGCCCATGTCCTTTTCTCAAAACAAGCATGACACTAACCACTCCCAGGAAGCCTCTGTAGCAATCCAGACTGATTCTTGTGGCTAAGCTGTAAGCTAGGTGTCAACAAACAACTTGCAGGCTACATCCAACCATTTCCCCAGCACCTATTTTTGAGATGCCTATGAGTTAAAAATGACTTTTACATCTTTTTAATGGTAGGAAAAGAAGACAGAAAATGATACTATTGCATGACATGTGACTGTTACCTGAAATTCAGATGTGAGTGTCTGTAAAGAGGGTTTTCTTGAGATGCGGACATGTGAGTGTGTGGGCATGTCGCCCATGACTGCCTTCACTCTACTTGAGCTGAGCGGCTGCAGCTGAGGCTTCAAACAGTGCAAAGCCATGCATATTTACTCCCTCACCCTTCACAGGAAAAAACACTGTTGAGCTCTAGCCTGAGACAGTACATGTATGAGACGTGTTAAATAAAGACATCTAATAAAATGCATACGTTTAGGGCAACTCAATAAGAAAAAGGCTAGCTGATCCCCACATTAAAATCAGAGGCCCACATTCAGGGCTGCATGGTTATCTTGAGGAACAGGGTCTAAGCAGGGGGCGGAGCAGTGCAAGAATGTACAAAATATCTGCTCCATATTGGGTAAGTGTAGCAAAAATAGCATCACCATCACATCCCCAGTACCGAACCAATTTCCAGAGTTGGGTATGTGTTCCTTGAATAGCCATTGAATGGATGAAGATGACAAAGAAGCAAGGCAACAAAAAGCAAAGGAAGAAGGAGTTACACAGGAATGGAAAAGGCCTCCAACAACAACTCCAACTCTAGCTACTCTTGAGTCCCTCCTCCAAAAGTCCGCACTAATCAACACGTTGGAAGCTAACATATCCAACGACTAAGCATGTGTCCAAGAGACTGAAGAAATGACTTCAATAACTGGTAGCTGCCACAATGCACTCAAGTCCACTTTTCCACCTCCTCCTCCCTCACCAGATGCTTACATATTTCAGAGACTAAATTCAGACTTGGGGATTAGCAAGGGGAAGGAAATCAAATACAAAGCTAAAGAAATAAACCAGTACCACTTGACATTGTTCATCTCTGATTAACTGGGGTTTCTCTCTCTCTCTCTCTTTTCCTTCCTCCCTCCCTCCCTCCCTCCTTGCAGGTGACACCCACACATATCCTCCAGCGTTGGCAGAGATGCTCACTCAGATAAGAACTTGAGTTCATGCTGCACATTTTTCATCTTTGTGTGTCATCATCGCCATATAAAACCACATCTATAGGAAAACAAAGCTGTTTGCTACTCCTCTGTCTCAACTGACATTTCCACCTGGTTCTCAACAATTTGTACTTTGGAGCCAAAGAGGTCTTTAAATCCATCATTGAGCTAGCTTTGCCCAATGAAGTCAATCGAAGTCAATCTACCACTATCCGGAGACAAATTCACTTTTCTGCAACTCTCTGCTCCCTAGAGTCCTGGGCATCTCCCATAGACAGAGCTAGAGGAAGGAGGGGGAAGCACACATCTCTGGCTTCAACCAAAGTGAGGTCAACAGGAAAGAGTTGATATCCCTGAGTCACCCAAAATGCCTCCCAGACATTTTTCAAGAGTGGGGTCCAATGTCACGTTCTCAAAATAACAAAAGGCCCACTGAGCAAGTGTGTCACCCGTGGTGTCTGGATGAAGACTGGGCTTTTTCTAGGTCAGTGGTTCTCAACCTTCCTCATGCCGGGACCCATTCATACAGTTCCTCATGTTGTGATGACCACCCCCCCCACCACCAATCAAATTATTTCCATTGCTACTTCATCACTGTCATTTTGATATTGCTATGAATCAGGAGACCTCTGTGAAAGGGTCATTTGACCTCTAGGAGAGTCGTGACCCACAGATTGAGAACTGCTAGGTGTTAGGAGCCTGTGAATCTTGAGAGGAAAAGCACATCTTTCTTCTAAGAAGCCAAATCAGAGAACACAGAGAAACCCAACCACTCAGATGCTTTCTTGAAGGATAGAAATGTTCTCAGCCCCATTGCCAAAAAGTCAAGATGTAGCCAGTGCTTTGGTTTAAGAGGCTAAGGCAGACACTTGTCACATGATTCCAAAATTGTTCCCACATGGTCTTTCTATCATTTCCTGGAACATCCCGACCATCACGCCAAATCCAGAAGTTTCCCTGAGATTTCACAACTACCTATTAGCTCTATTACAAACAGGATGACAGGAGGAATGAGATACCCTTGAAAAGGGGATTTTCATGTATGTCATCAGACCAGAGAAAAGAAGGAAGCCCTGTGACACAGTGGTCAAAGCTCTCTACTGACCACCGAAAGACCAGCCATTCAGACTCACCTGTTGCCCCAGGGGTGAAAGTGGGGGCAGTCTTGGGGGGGCAGTTCTGCCCGCCCTGTAGAGTTTCAGTGAATTGGATTCCATTCATTGGCAGCAGGTCTTTGGTTTGAAGAGACGAAATGACAGGACTGGGAGTAACGGTTATTCCCAGAGTTGGGTGGCTAGAACCTGATGGGACTTTAGAAGAGGTCCCAAAGTTCGCATTTTCTTTCATACTGACTTTTCCTTTCATGATACAAGAACCTTTTCACAGAGCTAGGCTACCCTACCTTGATTAATCCAGGAAAAGAATAGCATATTGAGCAGAATCATGTAGCAGCTGATGGTGCAGTGTGGGTTACTTGCTGTCCTGCTAAGTGCCAAGGCAGGTCAGGGGTTCATCTCACCAGTCAGTCCTCAGGGAAAAGAAGAGACTGTCTACTGCTGAAAAGAAAGTTTCTGGAACCCTTAAGAAGCAGTTCTCTTCTGTCTCCAGGCTCACTGGGAGACAGAATCAATTCAGTGGCAGTGGCTTTGGTCTGGGTATTGTACCCCTGAGTCCCAGGATGACTTCAATTTTTCATAGGTTGGAGGAGACATGGAAAGTCTTTTTTTTAATGAGGTTAAATTTCTATTCAGTGAACTCCATTTCAACAAAAAAATCTCTCATATAAAGGTGAACTCACTGCACTCCCATTTGCCTCAAGACACTTACCTTGATTTGCAGTAAGCGAAGTAGGGATGGCTAAATGAATCGCCAGACCTGCTTAGGGCTCTATTGTTCAAGGGCCTTCTCCTAGCAACACAAATGACAGGCAATACTCTATTCAGAGCGAATCTGGGGTCTCTAATGTCAGTTGTGTTCATGTAAGTCTGATTTTGCATTTGCAAGTCGCTACAAACGTCGCAGTTTGTTGGGTTGTTCACTGCTGGTGGTGTTATCTTTTAAAATATGGCAAGAGATGGGTGTGCTTGGCTATGAGGAGAACATATGTTGAGATAAGCACACATTGTCTTCAGCACTGCCATCTTTGAGCTAAAGTATTTAGAGAATAGGTAAAATCACCCCATTAAAAAGGGAAGCAGTTCAATAAGAAGATAGAATTATAACTAACCCCAGGCAACATTTTGAGAAGCCTTGGGTTAAAGACAGGTTGAAAATATAGCCAATACTTCAGTCCTCCTCATTTTCCCCTCCCTCATGAACCCTTAATAATTTACAAATTTTTATTATTTTGTCATGTCTTACACTTTCTGTTGTCTCCCTTCACCCACTTTTTTTTTAAACCAAGGGCTCAAGTAGAAAGAAAATGTTTTGAGAATGATGATGGCAGCAAATGTACAAATGCGCTTGACACAAGGATGTATGGATTGTGATTAGAGTTGTATAAGTCTCCAATAAAATGATTTTTAAAAGAAAAAAAGCTATAGCCAATACTCTATTCAGAGCAAATCTGGGATCTCTAATGAGAAATCAATTCTCTCCTGACTGTGGTTTATTTAGCATGACTTTTTAAGATGATTCTTCTAAGAGCTTTGATTTTCTTCACTGCACACAATTTCTAAAATGTAAGTGGGACTATATCTCTCAGGTGTTCTTTCACCAGTTTGGCTGCCTTCATGTTTCACCTCCTGTTTTTCCAATAAAATGAATGTTTGAGCTATTCATAGAAAAGTGGAAAACAGCAGAGGTGCTCTCTTACTCAGAGTGTGACTAAGACATGTAGACGGGCTATGCATCAAGTCATGTGAAATCCGTGCATTCTGTTGATCAATAGTTAGATTGTCCCGACACGATGCTAGCCACGGGGGCTAGTAGTGAAGCAAACGAACAGCATCCTTCCCTGCATGGAGCTTATATTCCAGTTGGGGAGACAAATGATATACAAATAAGTTGGTAAAACATCTAGGAACCAGATAATGAGGAAGTACGAAAGAAAAACAAGCAAAAGCAGAAGATAATAGGTGTGGGGAGGAGAGGGCTTTAATTGGGATACAGTCTTGGAAGAAATACAAGCAGGCTGCTCCACAAAAGCCAGGCTGGTGAATCTTTCCTCTCACATACTTTGGACATGTTTCCAGGAGAGACCAACCCTTGGATTAAAGGACATGATGGCCAGTGAAGAGCAGAGTCTGCGGAAAAGAGGAAGAGCAGTAAGGCGATGGGTTGACACAGTGGCTGCCACCGTGGGCTTACACATGGCAGTGATGATGAGGCTGGCACAGGGCAGGGTAGTGCCTCGTTCTGTAGTTCATAAGGTTGCTATGTATAGGAGCCAACTCAGGGGCACCCAACAACAGAAACATAGAGTCATTTGAGCAGGGACCCAAGTCGTGAGGAAGCAAGTCATGCAGATACCTAGGGAGGAACATTCCAGAGAGAAAAAATGCCACATGCATTTTAATAGGCTCTCAAGTGGAAACACATCTGTTCTGTTTGAGGAGGAATGTGTCCGAAAAGCAGGCATAGATACCTACGATAAAGAAAAAGACAGTCTAAGCCTTAAATGCCCTCGCAGATACCAGACTCATCCCATTCTAGTCTGTGCCACTGTCTTTCACCTGGGTTAGTACAAGAGCAAAGTAGTGAAGGGCTTGCATGGCACCATGTTCAACCTTCAACATAGAATTGAATTTTATGTTCTGCGACCAGTCCCTGGGCTCATCATGGTCACACATCCAGCAGGACAAAACATTGGGTTGATATATCAGACATATACTTAGTTATCAACACCCCCAGTAAAATAGCTTTGGTAACTGGGTGGCTCGGTTAGTTCATCAAAGGGATTGATCAAGGCAAGCCAATCTCACATAATACAGGATGCACGGGTAAGTTCAGTCCAACATCACAGTGTGGAAAACCATTGGCCTAATGAAAAACTGTGGCTAGAGTCAAGCAAATAAATTATCAATGAAGGATGCCTTGTTTATATAGCAAAACTAATAATATTCGAAAGGATGCCCATTGTCTATCTGTGACTTGTAACCCCCAAATCTTTCTTGGTGTTTTCTAGTCCCAGCAACTTGTATTAGAAACAATAAAGAGAAAATCTTATGAAGGAACTAGTCAAACTAGAGGGAAGAATATTCTCAATCATATGTAAAACTGAAGGAAAAGACTTGTCTCATACTTCTTTTAAATAGTAAATTCCTCCAGAGTTGTTGCCAAAATATGACATACCCACTCTGAAAAAAATATTCAAGCATAAATTTTAAAACATGATATTAACATGCTTATATCTTGGTAGTTCAATAATTTTAATCATGAGATATTCAGAACAGAGTATACACTTCATTTCTTTAAATTGGTATATTCACTCTCAAAATATGTACACTCATAGTAAAACAATTACAATGCTATCATAAACTGTAAGATTCTTAAGATAGTAGCAGAAAATGGCATTGTTCTCTTCCTAAGTACCATCTCTGGAAACGTAAAGACATTGTTCCAGCCATTTTGTCTAGACCATGTCTCATGGTTCACACTAATAGTGAAAACAGACTTCCACATGTCTCCTTTCTACATTGGTTCTATTCAGAATTCTATTCAATCTCAACTGTGATTCATTTTTAATGAATCTCCTTTTCCGATCATAAAATAAAACCACTTTCTACCCCAAATCAAATCTTTCCAATTGCTTTTCCCACTGCCCTTTCTAAAAGTCTCCAACTCTGTCAATTTCAAAAACAATTTTGTAACTTGTACTGAAGAATTCTGTGTGCCATGAGACTGGCAAGGGGGTCTGTGTGCCAGGGTAAATCTAACAGTCCTTCACCATCCAAGTGCTGTTGACTTTGATCTTTTATGGATTAATCAAACTAATGGAGTGGGAATACTTTCAAAACCAACCACAGTACAATTTTTTTTAATCGGGATTCATGAGATTCCTTCTCCACACATTAAAAATAAAGTTAAAGAATTGCTTTATTTACATAAAAAAGGGGAAGGTGGGTGGGAATACTCCACATTTTACTGCATGTTAAAATAGTTCAAGAAACAGGAATACAATAGAATTTTAGAGGTTCTCAGATTTTATAGCACCTCATTCTCTTCTTAGGTCATTGTCCTTTTTGCATAATTTATCTATATGACAATATTAATAGTAGCTAACATATACCAAACACAGTGATAAGTTCCAGAGACCAAAGGGGGCGGGGGAGGGGGAAAACAGATAGACTTAAGGAATGCCTTTATGGATCTTATAGTCCAGGAAAAGATATATCTGATCACTTTCTGTTTTGCAGCTGAACAATCTTAGAAAGGCAGTGAGTTGTCTGAGGCCATTCAGGTAGTAAAACATCAACCCAGAATTTGAACCAGCTTTCCCTTCCTCTAAAAGATTCCTCCACCATCTGTGTCATTAAAAGCACTGAGCAAATTGTAAAGGAAACAGGGGAGTTCCTTCTTCATGGTCCTTGGCATGCTCCGAAACCAGAGGCAGAAAATTATCGGGGGCCATTCCAGCATCTGGCCTTGGAGGGTCTCTTAAGAGCTTTATTGCTATCCCATTGGAAGGCAATGCAAGCCCCAATAGTTTTCTTTGTCAATGGACCGCCCAGGTAAATAGACAGCTGAATTTGCAGAAGCTTGAAGCCCAGAACCCTGAGCTACATAAAGTTTCTCTAAAGGCATTCTCCATAGGACTCTTTCTGCCTTCTGCCTTCCCACCAGCTTTGACCTGCTGCCAGCCACCACGTGCTGCTAAATCTCAACACAGGACAAGAGCTCATCCTGCCCTTCCCCGCTCTTCCAATGAGGGCTGACATCCGAATGAAGACCAGCACCCCTTTTGCAGAGTATCCTCTCTGAGCCTATGGATGCCTTGCCAGTGTTTTATTGCAGATTTCCACTCAGACATTAAGTAGGGCAATTGATAAAACCTGATATGTATGGAAAAGAAAAGCTCTTAAAAGATAGATGGAAATAAGTGGCAAAACAAATAATCCTTCATTTTATTCAAAAATTTGGGCATAAAGTGAACTGATTTCCTGGTGTCCGTGTTTCCTCGGTGTAAAGGGCTACTGTATCCTTTGTAATCAATATTGTGAAAATTAAACAGAATTTCCCGGCACAGGGAGTCGAGGGAACATAATTGTTTGCCTAGCATTGCTTTGAGGGGATCTCATTGGGGGGAAAAAAAAAAAGACTGAATAGGATCAGAAATCAACAGAGAACACATATATCTTTCTAACCGCAAAGGAACTAAGGGTCTCACTTCACAAATGAGAAGCTATGTTTGAAAGATTTAACATTTTAAGTCTCATCACCATCCTTCTCTCCCCTACTTTAACCTACCCAAATCCTGTGTACCCAGTTGAGGGCTTAGCCCCACCCCCGGGCTGGATGGTGGCTTGAAAAAGAGATCTGGAGAACTCCCCCACCCCCCCAAATCAACCAACGAAAATTCTATGAAACACATTTTTTAACTCTGACATCTGTAGTTGCCATGAGTCAGAATTGACTACAAAGCAACTGAGAAAACAGTGACTTTTTTTTTTTAAACCTTCCTTCTCTATCAAGGTTTTGGTCATCAGCCTTCACTTGACTGAGGTATACAAGTGAGTGAGAATGGAACGGGATACAGCCAGCAACATAGAAACAAATTTCATGGCAACCAAATCCGTTCATCTCTTTTCTCTTCATTTCCCAACCAAGCCAATAAATGCACGCCAAATTTGAATTTGGATGATGGAAAAGCAAGATTTAACCTGCTGCATTGATTCTCTTTAACTTCATTTCAGGGGACCAAGTCATCTTGATATTTGATCTCGTTAGATACCCAAGAAAATGGATGTGGGTGACCTAACAAGAGCCTGAGGTGGCCGGCTGAAGACAGAGGCAGTCTTTTCCTATCCAGATCAGTGATGTTGAGCAGAGGAAGAGGCAGCAGCCGGCTCACATCTGGATAGGTGTCTATGTCAGGAGCGGTAGGCGGCGAAGTCACGCACTGGAGCATAAGGCTGGTAGTGTTTGCGGGTGGGTCCAGGCCTCCGAGGAGCCGTGTTCATGTAATCGCTCTGAAGGATCCTGCTGCTCTTCGTCTTTACCTGCCAAAAAGAGGAAGGTCAATGTGGAGGGAGTCAGGGACTTAGAGCGAGCTGTTCTCAGCTGTTCTCAGATGAACAAATATGTACATTGAAAATCTATTTCGGGAGCAACAAGTCAGAACATCAGTTATCCAATGAAACTGGACGCTGTCGGTCCTTAATCACCTTGAACTTGGATAATGACTAAACAACATAGTTAGCTCTTCTACATTAACTTAGAAATCCTGAATCAGAGGAAATACTTTAAAGAAGGGCACTCATGTTACTCTTAATATATATCCAGTTTTGCTATCTCTAATTAAGAGGGCCACTGGAGACCCTTGCTCCTTTGAATGGATCATAAATCACCATTGCCATCCTTTTAGTAATTTATTTAGCAATTTTTTCTAAATGAATCAAAGGCGACCTTCAACTCATCCAGATCTGGAAGACTAATAAATTCATTGCAGTAGAATCCAAAATAACCAGGATTTACAGCTCTGGACAATGCATTGGGCTGCTTAACTTCTCTTTCCTGTTCAAGTCTAATACCCAATGATGACTAATCATTTGAACCTGGATGCCTGGAAGAATGGCTTTTCAAACACAGAGAACATAAGACAATGGGAGAAATAGAATTAAAAGACACAAGTTTAATCATTTGAGATCGGAAATGGTAGAGGAGTGATTTACCTCAAACCAAGAAGAAAGTTCTACATTTATACATTATATGCATAATCGGGAGATTTGGTCACAGACAGATAGGCATGGAAATCAAATAGGGAACTATGGTTGTTCTTCAAATATCTTGGTTCTACAGCCTTCCAATGAGTGAACTACTAGAGCTCTCTTGGGTAAGAAGTTTCCTCTGGCCATGGACGAAGGTGAGGAAATGCCTGCCTTAAACAAAGTAGGTAAGAATGTTGAACATCTCCTGGGAGACATTGAGATTCCTGAGCGATAGTCTTTGCCTCCAGACACACACATCCCTATTCAAAAACCTTGCACTGGGGGGAAAAAAAAAAAAAAAAAAAAACCTTTCACTGGAAACCAAACCAAACTCACTGGCATCAGGTCGCTTATGATTTACAGCCACCCTATGGACAGAGTGCCACTGCCCTTGTCAATATACAAGGAGTTAGTTCTTTATGGGAACAGAAAGCTTCTCCTGCTGAGCAGCTGAGGAGTTCAAATTGCGGACTGTGGGGTTAGCAACCGCTTGCATCACCCACTAGACCCCTCGGCTCCTTCATGACCCTGGTAAAGAGATCCTCATAATGAACATGAGATTTTCTGGGTGGTAACCAACAATGATGCAGGGGTGACTGCAAGCAGTCCCCCTGCTGTCATCAGACGGGGCATTGACTCCTTTTTACTCTCACCCTAAACAGAGGCAGTGAGATGACTAGGATCAGGCCTGGCTAGAACGCTGTACAGAATCCACAGTGCCCATTGACCTCTAGCACACGCATATATAGCTGCAGGAAGAACCCACTCGATGGTCAGTGTGACTAAGTCCTTTATATGCCTCTTTATAATTCAGAGTCTGCTAAAGAGGTTTGGCTTCAGGGTCACTCTCCCTATTCCTCCCCACCCCAGCTGGTGCCTAGTTGTTCTGTGGGAACATGAGCAGGACACTAGGAAATTCACTTCAAGACACAGTCTTCAAGAGGTTTCTGGATGGAAAGGCAGATACTACCTGCAAGTGACTATCCAGATGTTGTGATCTCTGTGAGAACGACCAGGTTTTTTGTTTTTGTTTTTTTGTAAGTCTCCTGTACAATAGGAGAGAGAATAGGTTTTCAAGCTCAGCTGAATGAATGCATGCATGGATGAATGAGACAAGAAATAAGAGTAGCAGGTGCTGATCCTGGCAGTCAGGCAGAAGGGTGCTCTTTAGTTATTTAAATGTCAGCAACAGGTCAAGGACTGAGATAGAATCTGCAGCTGCTCCCCAAAGCCTAGTCAGCGCAGAACAACCTAAGGCAGCACATGGCACACCCTCCGGAAGTTCCAGAAAGCAGCAACATACACCAACATGCCCTGCCGACCTGCCAAAAATAGAATCCCAGAAAAGCAACCAAGCAAAAGTTCCCAGAGTTTGCCAAGGGATCCTGAATGGCGTGACTGTCTTGTTCAGCAAGGGAAAGAACCAACATGGTCAAAACAAAACGGAACGGAACGCTGCGCTATCCTATGGAATATAGCTGTGTCTTGATTTCACATTCTTTTGGTCAGGGAGCACAAAATTTTTGGTTTGAAATGACTGTTGAATTAAGGGAAGTTCCGACTGAGTAACCGAATAGGTGGTAAGAAGGCGCATATGAGAAGACATTCCAGGTACTGAGGTTTCCCAATTCCCAGCAAACTTGGAAGTCTGCTCAAGACAGAGCAAGATAGGCCTCACTAGACAGGAGTAGTGATGCCAAAGAAGTGTGGTATCAGGGTGAGAGGAAGGCTTTTAGCAACCTTTTTAGCAACGCAATTGACACCATCTTATTTGCTGAAGGTGAGGAGGACTTGAAGTATTTGCTGATGAAGCACAAGAATTGCAGCCTTGAGTATGGACTATAGTTCAATGCAAAGAAGACTGAAATCTTCACACCGGAACCAACAGATAATATCACGATAAATAGAGAAGCGGTTGGGGTTGTCAAGCATTTCCCTTGCCTGGATCTGCAATCAGTGCTCATGGAAGCAGCCGTCAAGAGATCAAACAACAAATTACTTTGGGTAAATCTGCTGCACCAGGGGCTTTTCAAGTGCTGAAAAGCAAGGAAGATACTTTGAGGACAAAGGTGCACCTGACCCAAGCCATGGTATTGCTTACTGCACATATGAAAGTTGGATACTGAATAAGGAAGACTGAGGAAGAATTGATGCATCTGAATTATGGTGCTGGTGAAGAGCATTAAACGTACCATGAACTACCAAAAGAACCATCAAACCTGCCTTGGGAGAACACTCCTCTTTAGGATGCTGAGACTTGGTCTCAAGTACGTTGGGCATGTTGTCAGGAAAAACCAGTCCCTGGATAAGGACATCACGATTGCTAAAGAGGCATTTGAAAAGAGGAAGGCCCTTCCTACGATGGATTGACACCGTGACTGTGCCAATGGGCTCAAACATGTAAGCAATTGCTAGGATGGCGTAAGACCGGTTAGTTTCCCACTATTGTACAGTTGTGTTACTGTGAGTCAGAACTGACTCTGACTTACTGGCACCTAAGAGAAACAGCTAAAAAAGAAACAAAGAGAGGGAGAGAGCAATAACAACTGCCTTTATGTCCAGGTCTTCTCATGTCTGTAATAATTTCCAAGTGGGAAATGGTCTGCCTACCCTTCTTGAAAATGAAAAACTGCATTCATTTCTTTGAGTGAGTCAAGCCATTTAGAAAATGTATGTCTCCTTATAGTAACTGATATTCAACCTGCATATTTACAACAATTTTTTAGTGATCAGCAGAAACTTTCTGGTCACTGAAAGTCAAAGCAGGGTGCAAAACTGCTTCCTGTGAAGCTAGTAAATCACTTTGATCTAAGTCAGCAAAGTTTCCTGGAAAGGTACTCACTGTACCTGGTCTTTATTTTAAAAGTCCAGACTCCAAGAGGATTGAAAGCATATAGCGGGCCTGGAAGCCAATGACCCATGATGGGAAAACTTCAAGAACTAAAAATTTGAAATTCTCAAATCTTTGACAACCATCACAGAGCATCAAAGTAGAAACCAATCTCCAGAAATAAGAAGGCAGTTCACGTGAAAAGCAGAACTTAAGTCATATTTTACTACCCCAAAGACTCCATCAGAAGGCAAGCCAGCCACATTCACCCGATGGTGCCTATTACAAGGAACTCCTAGAAACAAGAGTCACTCTGTTCCCTACCTTGCAGAAAGTAGAGTTTAAGCAGCAGACAGTCTGACAAATGTCCATCTGTCCCTTAAGGTTTTCTGACCTAGGAGAAGTATGTGGGGGAGCAATTAAGGGACACGTTTTGGCAACAGACTGACAAGAATTAGGAAGGATCCAAATCTGGGTGATAGAAGGGCCTGGGGTTGAATCCAGAGCTACTGCTGAACTCTCAGACTATAGTAAAGAGGACAGCTTTATAGCACGTGGCTTCCAGAAATCATTGACCCACATATATTGCTGTTAGCTGCAGTTAGTTAGCTAGCTAGTTAGTTAGTTAGTTGCTTTGCATCAGCTTTGATTCTTGGTGGCCTTATGTATAACCATGAAAGGTTGCTAGATCCTCTGCCATCTTCATGATCGTTGGCATTTTTTACACTAGTTGTGACTAACGCCCCACATGTAAATTGCACTTAGGAAGTATGCCTTAAAGATGTACATCTTTGACGAATGTTTGTTTAAGTCCTTAGTTTGGCCCTCATGAGGGTCATTGAATTCATTAATTCAATAAACTCATGAGGTATTAAATGTCCTTGAAGTCAGAACAGCGAGAGAAACAAGAGTTTTGTTCTTGAAGGGCAAATGACTCATATATACATCTAACTTAGAAAATAAATAGCAGCCAAGTATAAGGTGTTCTGCACCTTGATGTAAACATCAGAACAGGAAGTTTCTGAGTAAGGGAACAATCCTCACCAAGGAGGTCCCTTCACAATAGATATAGTGATTGAAGCTGTTCAAGCCTCAGTCAAGAATTCAACGCATATGTAATGTGTGAACACGCAGAGAAGTAATAGGCTCCAGTTTGGCGATAAGAGCTCAGAAAGATTCATAATGACACCACCATGCTTTGTCCTCACACTATTCAGCAGCCTCAGTGGAGACCAACACATGATTCAGATAAACAGTCTTAGCCTCTTTGGTAGATTGTAATTTCAATAGCCATGCTCCTCCAGCCATTGTTGTTTTCATCAAGGGTTATAAGCATGGAGCACAATAAGGTAAAGCAAAGTGATTGCTCCTGATTCCTGCCACCCATTTGGCTCCGTATCCTAGGTGGCACTAATCATTGCCTTTTGGAAAATAGGCTCCGCGTCAGATTTTTGGTTCAGATAAAATTGGACAGGTTTTCCAAACCTAGTCAGAAAAAAAGTAAGCAATCATATTTGCATTTAAATCGAAAACAAATCACACAAGCAAAAATATGAGCTATATTTCGATTGAATGGGTATTAAAAAAGTTACACACAAGCAGTGCTGCTTCTCTTACCCAGTAAGTGTAAAAGGTCACTGTGATTACCATGCTATAGAAAGCCAGGACTCCACTAATGATCACCGGTGCCCAGAAGAACTTACAAGACTCAGGTAGACAAAGATGTCTTTCTGAAAAATAGAAAGAAATGGTTTACACGATGCAGGAATGCCACTTGCATGCATTTTCTTTTTTCTCTGTAGCATAGAAAATATGAAATGAAATGAAAATATGCAAGCTATCCCTAGCTGAGAGTGTGTAGACTTTTTTTTGTCACCTGATTGTTGACTATACACTGTGATTTCTGTTTTGCTTTGTTGTTTGTTTTTTTTTTGGGGGGGTGTCACTGCCCTCTGGTGGAAGTGGGAGGTCCAGCCTTGCTTCTGGAAAGCTGCTGTTGGATTTGAACCGCGAACCCAGTGGGCTGCAGTCCCACACTCAACCACTACACCACCGGGGCTCAGCCCTATGCCGTGATTTTAAATGATGACTCCAATGAGCTGTAACCCAATGAGCTACACCCCTGCCTCTTTTGAGATGTAGAAACTCCCCACTGGAAGTCTTCCTAGATATCACCCACCTATCTCTTCACGTATAGTCTTTTTCGATGGCAAAACTATAACCATAAGCAGAAGTGTTTTCCCAAGGTCTGAGTCATTCTGTCAAATTATTGAACCCAAAGGAGTAGGGGCTGGACCAGGTCAGAAGTGAGGGGAGCCCTAACAATGTCCACACTTGTCCTCAACATGAGTCTGCCGTGATCCTTTTGATGGAGAAGAACCCTCTGAGGGCCCATTCCCATGGATTAGGATTTTATTTTTATTTCTCTACACAACATGAGGAGGGAAAAACAAAGATTATCAAAATTATGCCAATTTGAGGGCAGCTCACAGCATCAGCCACCTGGAATCACCTCTCAAGTAAAAAATACATAGATTATCCCATGTTATTCATATCACTCGGTATCTACTCAATCCCACCCACGGTCCACGGTTTAACTTTGCAGCGTGAACATGAGAAACATTTCTTTAGGTGGAATGTTGTTAAGAGCTCTCTTACCTTTCACGTAGATAATGGTTCCATTATTCTTCTCGTTGCCTATGTAAGGAGGAGGGTACATGACCTCGATTTTGCAGAAGTAAATATCTGTTTGGTTCACGAGCAAATTGCGGAGGCAGAATGTCACTGTTTCATTGCCCAAATTCCCATCACAGTTGAACCCCGTGTTTGAGTGAAACCGGAATTTATGGGAGTAATTCCCATTCACGACACAGACTTCCACGTCCCTGTTGACTCCCTTGTAAAGCGCAGCTTGGAACTCCTTGGAGAAGAGGTTGTTCGTATACTTGCAGCTCAGGTTGACGGCGTTGTTGTTCGTCACGAGCATTGGCACCTGCTCCACAAATATCTTGTTTTCTGGGGGAGGGAAAAATAATTTGCTTAGAATAAGGGTATAAGAATTGTTTTGTTTTGTTTTTCTGAAATAAAGATGGATTCATTAACAAGAATGAACAAAATTCCAACAAGTTCTTTCCTTAGCAGACAAATGCAAGAGCTCTTCGGGAAACAACTACTCCCAGGGTTTAAAACCCACCCTTTAAGGGCATTTTTGTCTTCCTAGGAATAAATAAATGATCCAACAGAAGGTAGAATTACGAAGAAATTGAAATACTTTGAAATTTTTGACTCTTTTTAATTGATCAGTCCAAGAGCAAGCTAAGAGAGGGAATTGAAGAGATAATCCAAAGAGTTTAATTTATCAGACAGAACAAGCTCCACAAGAAATTCACAAATCAACCACATTAGTAGGGGGCAAATCCCACAAGAGCTATTTCTCCAGGTGATCTCCCGATTTTTTGTCATCCCAATAAAAGAGCAAAGAACATCAAGACCTTCTGGTTCAATTTCTTCACTTTAGCAATAAAGAACTTGAAACTAGATTATAAATACCACAAGGCAAGAAATCTTGTTTACTATCTTGTTTACTCCTGTGTCCCATTGTCTGACATAACAACCTACTCAAAAATATTTTGTTTGGTTCATGACTGTGTGGGCCTAGAGGTATTAGTAGATGGTTTGTCTAAAGTCAAACAACTAGAACAAAACTAGAACTAAAATTCTAAGTCAGCTAGAAAGCAAAAACAAAAAACAAAAACCTCACTGCCATCAGTCAATTCTGATTGTTAGAGGCCCCACAGGACACAGCAGAATGGCCCTTGTGGGTTTCTGAGACTTTAAATCATGACAAGAACAGTCAGCCTCATATGTCTTCTGCACAGTCATTAGTGGGTTCCAACTGATGACCTTCTGGCTGGAAACCCAACCTATAGCCCAGAGTTCCCAAGCACTTGAAAAACACCTAGACCGTTCCTTTTCAATACAAACAGAAACCATCTTTGATACAGTTTTTGAGACATGCTACTGTCTATTTAACATCTTTAAAGGGAGAAAATGGTTATTTGAAGCTACACCCTGCACACCCTCTCTGAAAAGTCATTAAAGCAAGGCTCTAGCAAATGAAATTTAGCATTTTACTGGAATTTTACTACAAATTCCAGATCTCACATGTTTTGTTTACTCTAGATCAGAAGGTGCGGCATAGAACTAAACCACTAAGCTTTTCATCGCCTTCCCCATTCTCCATGCTGGCAATGCGGCAGGAAGTGTTTCTAAGCACAGGTACTCATGCTCAAGTCCCCACTCCCATAAATTCCCATTCAATTGATCCAAGATAGGAATTATTGTTGGTTGTGTGTGTGTGTGTGCATGTGTGTATGTGGAGGGGGAGGTTTCCTCTTTTTTTCAAATAGAAACTCCATTATGATATAACGCACCCTTCTATAGGACACCCTTCAGTACATTTTTGTATATTCCCCACATTGTACATCAATCGTCACGATCTACTTCTAAAACCTTTTCATCGTTCTGGGAAAAACCTCCACACCCATGTAGCAGCAGCCCCCTCATTCTTCTCTCCCTCTGACACAGCGGTGCTCCGCCCTCCTCCTGGCAAGACCCTTTCATACCGCTCCTCATGTTGGGGGGACTCCCAACGATAAAATCATGCTTGTAGCTATTTCATCACTCTCATTTTGCTACTGTTATGAATCGTCATGTCAATATCTGCTACGCAGGATGCATTTTCATTGTTGCAAATTGAACATAATGAAAGCAGTGTGATTCATCACAAAAACATGTCATTCTGTATTGTGAAATATTTATTTCCAAGGAAAAATAAATGAAATTCTGTCTTGAAGCATGGTGTAGCATGGGTAATAGTCTTCAGCCCGGATACTCATATGTGGCTGAATCTGTATGTGGGCAGACCCCCCTGGAGACTGAGAGAAGACCATGGGAAATATGTTTTCTGATGGTCTTCGGTGATGCAGGTGAAAGGGTGGCTCGACCCTCAAAGGGGTCGCAAACCACAGGTTGAGAACCACTGCTCTAACGGATGGCAACTGCTAATTTACTTTGCAGCTCTATTTTAAAAATTCAAATATCACTGCCTTCACGAATTCATTGGCAGCTCCAAGCGACCCCTGTGGATGTCTGAATGTGCCACTGTAACTGTTCTAGGCAGAGCAGCTGGAATTAGTGAAAGCCGACCAACTCATAACCACTCCCCCACCAGGGCTCCCTCACCATAGATTTATCAAATTCCAGAAATGGTGTACAAATGCAATCATACAATATGTGACTGACCTTTTTTGCTTAGCATAAGTTTTCAAGGTTCACCGTGTGGTCTCAGGTATCAAAATGTTATCACTTTTTACAGCCCAATAATTTTCCGCTGTATGGATTTACCGCCCACCTTTTTCTTTTCCCCTTGTCAATTGTTTCCATTTTGCACAATTGCAAACACTACTGCTGTTAGCATGTAGAATTGGTATCTAACATAAATAAATAATGCTTACAATTCAACAGTAACAAGAAAATTAACCTAATTCAAATTTGGACCGAGGACCTGAATATTTCTCTAAACGAGGGACTACAAATGACTAATAAACACTTGAGAAGATGTTCAACATTATTATTCATCAAGGGATGACAAATCAAAACTGCTTCTTACCCACTAGGGTGACTCTAACAAAAAAAGAAGAACAACAGTATAGGTGGTCTAGGTCACAGTGAAATCCATGACGGTGGGAATGTAGATTGGGGCTGCGGTGAGTCAAAGTTTCTGGATAAGTATATGTGGGTAAGCAAAACAATACTGCTGTGTGCCAGGCTTCCCGGTCACATCTACACAGGTTTGTTCCAAGCACAACACGTTTAAACAGGTCTCTGCAATCGGTGGATGGCTTCAGACAAGTTCAGCCAGTGCTCCACTGTGTCAGTCTCCCAAAAGGACCTCCCACGACCACAGGCTCAACCCAAACAGGGTCTTCTGAGGGGCTCTGCATGGTCAGTGAGAGTCACGGCAGAGGCGCCGGCTCAGAGGCAATGGCAGCTATTCGGAGGCCTCCCCCAAGGGATATGTGAGCTTGATGAATCTTCTCAAAGGATCTAAGAGAGTCACAATAAGCTATTGGGAAAAGTTGAAAGACACTTGGAAACCGCATTGGTGAGAAAAAAAAAGAGACCAGATCATACCCAGGAATTTTCCCTAAAACAGTGGACCCGCTGCTCCTTCTTCAAGAGTAGCAAGCCCTGTGATAACATTGTTTTGGGAAAATGAACACCATCCATCCTAGAGCCCTGATCTTGCCTCTGGAAATGCAAATAGCATTTCAAAGGAGCCTGATTTGAGTTCCTGGGTCAGCCCAAACAGCTACTTTAACATGGGAAGGGTTAGAAAGCCGGAACCACCACCTTCAGCTTCACCGCCCAGACAGCTTCACTTTTTGATGTCTTTGTTTAATTAAAGTTTCTTTGATCCTCTGGCAATACTCTTACACTTACTCTCTGTTTTAAATTATCTGGAATAGAAGTACTAAGTCATATGTGACTTCTACTGTTAACTTTGGAACTGTTTGATTGTTTTGCAAAGCAGCGCAGCCCCATTTTACATTCCCATCATCATTGATTTCACTATGAACTAGACAACCTTTGTATTGTTCTTCTTTTTTTATTAGAGCCATCCTAGTGGGTAAGAAGCAGTTTTGATTTGCCATCCCTTAATGAATAATGATGTTGAAAATCTTTTTAGGTGTTTATTGGTCATTTTTATATCCGTGTTTAGAGAAATATTCAGGTCATTGGTCCAAATTTGAATTAGGTTATTTGTCTTGCTACTGCTGAATCATGATAGTTATTTATATATTTTAGATACCTGTTCCTTACAAGATAAATGATTTATAAATATTTTCTCCTATTCTGTCATTTATCCTTGAGTTCCCCTAGTTGATTCTAATAGTTAAGATTGAAAACCACTCAGGATTTAGTACTTATAATCTGAGGACTTAAAACTGAAAATTCATGGTGTCTGAGGAAGTAGGAGACAGCTGTACAAAGATTGTTGAACTGTTGTTAGGCAGACACTCATGGTCTGGCTATATCAATGTTCTATACATAGAGGATTTATATATATATACATATATGTATATGTATATATAGACATATAATTCCAGAAAACTTATTACTGACATTTGCAATGAATACTATTGTAAATTTTCCCTGGAAACCAACTCCTACTGTTTATGTAAATAGCATTCAGTCATGAAAGGATTATTTCTGTATAAGTGAATAATTCAGGTACTGTGATATGACGTTAACCTACATGGGCCCAATATCCTTCTTTCAACAGTACCATTGGACGATGTAAGATATGGGTGTGGGGGAGGATTAACAATAATAATATTTGATAAAATAACAAGGGTTCTTGGGGAATACAATGGGGGAGGGCAGAAATAAAAGGAAGCAGATACCAAAGGGTGCAAGAAGAAAGAAAATGTCCTGAAAATTATGATGGCAACAACTGTACAATCATGCTTGATCTAATTGAACTATGCATTGTTATAATATCTGCAGAGCTCCCCATAAAATGGAAACAAAGAATTAGCAACAGGGGTTAATCAAAGACAACATGAATGGAAGATCTTTATGTCCCAAGGGGATGATCAATAAAACTATCCACCATAAATTACCAAGGAGATTTTGAAAGGGAGTCAAAGGCAGATAAATAAACATAGATCGAGGAATGCGTTTGGGAATCACACTAAATCCTAGCTCCAATTTAAGAACAGGTGTTCTGACATCATGGCCCTGCTCCATACTCGCCCTCAGGAAAGGACCCCAGAAGATAGGGGTGCTGGAGCAAAGTGTGGGGAAGAAAGTAGATTGTGCCTGGCGATCAGATAAAATAGCTTCTGGGTTCTTAAAGACTTGTTTCCAAACAAGAAGCCAAGTGATCTGTCAACTACATCCACATGAAAGAAGCACACCATCATTGGTGACCAAAGGATTGTAAACCATACAATACAAAGCCGAAAGAGGGAATAGTATCAGATTCTAAACTCTGAGAATTTGGTTTGAGGAAGGCTATGGATGACAGTGGGTGCCCAAGATACATTTGTGGGATCTACATAGGAAATCTGGTGGTTTTCCTCTATCCATAACAGGGATGGGAAGGAACTGGTTGCCAGAGTGCATTAGAGATATGACTATAGACGATCAAAATGATCATCTTAAACTGTCAAAACCTCATCAGTCGAAACACCCTCTCCCAACAACTTCCCCCATGCATGTTAGACCTGATCTGGTTTTAAACATTTTTGGTAGTTTTGTTTTGTTTTCTGTTTGTTCGTATTGTTTATCTCAGATGTGTTTTGCCATTGGGGATAGTCCTCTTGAATTTTTGCTATGTTTGTCTGTTCTTCAGTATTTGAAACCTAGGATTGGTGAACTGATACAGAAAGCAATTAGAATAAGGGTTTCTGCAGGAGTACAGTGTGGGGCTAGAGGGTCGAAGGGAACTGATGTCAAGGAATCCAAGAAGGAAAAGAATGTTTTGGATCTGATTGTGGCATCCATGGTATAATACTGCTTGATGCGATTGAACTATGAAATGATTGGATATCTGTATTAACTCCCAATAAAATGGTTTTGGGAAACAAAGGTTGAAAGCCACTATGACTTATCAAAAGAAGCCCTGGTGACGCAGTAGTTAAGCACCCTGCTGCTCACCAAAGTTCTGCATGAGAAATGCCTGGAAATCTGCTCCCCCAGACTCACATCCTAGGAAACCCTCTGGGGCAATTCTAATGGGTCACCCAAGGTCATTGTGTGTTGCTCTTCTGGACAGCACCACCACACCCTGATTTAACAAAGGGCTCAAATTTATAGTCCGTATTATAATCATGCAAAGGAGACTGGGTGGCACAGTGGTCACACATTGGCTGCTAACTGCAAGGTCAGGAGTTTGAAACCACCAGCAGCTCCAGGGGAGAAATATGGGACTTTCTCAGAAACTCTCAGAGGTAGAGCTACCCTGCCTTGTAGGGTCAATACCAGTCGGCATCCACTTGATGGCAAAGAGTTACAATCACCCAGGACCCTTTGAAAACCCTTGCTTTCCCCCCAAAATATCTCAAGTAAATGTAAATTAAATCAGAATCAGGGGTTGGGGGAGGGGATGTGTCCGGGCATCAGCATTTTCATTTCAGGTGGTTAGAATCAGGTGATTTGAATTTGCAGCCGATTTGAGGACCAGCAACCTAACAGCTGAAACGTCACTTCTTACCCTGAAAGTCATGGGTAGGTCTTCACAGACTTCCCCAACATCCTTCTTCTCAAATCAAAACGTTCCTAATGAACCAGGCCATTTACATCCACATTCTGGGAACACATGCTCTCGGCTCCGAAAGCGTGTGCTGTGCATTGAACCTACTGTGTACACCATTTGGCTATCGCCTTTCTCTGACCTCACAACAAAATTACCGTGTCCATCTGATCAAGTTCGACTTCTGAACACCTCTCGTTTGGGAAGATTCAATTTGTTGAACTTTTGATCCAAGGGCATTTCCACCAGGCACCCAGTTTCCTGTATCACGAGGGCAAGGACCATGCGATGCTCCTTTGTATAATACTGTGCATGTCATAGTAGCGCAGCAAAATATCGGTGGGTGAAAGATAGTGATTTGACTGTATAGTTGTTATCAGCAGCTAGATCTGACTACAATCTCAAGCATGCATTGAAACCCAGTATCTTAAAAAAAAAACTTTAGTATAACTTCTTAGTCATTCAATAAATGCTCGCTAAAAACACTCAAAAGAGAATATGAGACCAACTGAAAGATTCAACCTGCCCTAATATCCCAGATCAATTTGGTTTTGTCTTTCTTTGTTTCCTTAGACAAAGAGTCATTAAGAAATGACAGCACTCCTCCCTGCCTGCCGCCCCCAGCCCTCCCCCCAACCCCCCCAACCCCCCCTCCTACACACCCCACACACACACCTGACCTTTGTAGAGACTGCAAGTAAGGACAGTCTTCTTGGGAATGCTTCAGGAACTGTGTTTCTTTTACTGGGGACTAGTGTTCCATTTTATGGGGCATTCGGAGTCATCCTGATCTGCCTTAGAGGACTAATTAAAGAAAAGACCAGAGCAGGACTTCTTAGTGAGATAAAAGAGGCGTGTGTGGGCGTTGAAATTAAGCGAGGCTAGAGAGAAATGGGGGTGTCTAACTCAGCATGTGGCAGCATCCCAAGGTGGCGCACAGATGAGGAAGTTGGATTTCTCAAAATGCACGGGGGTTAACTTCCTGTCCTTGGGCCGCTCACCTTCCGGCAGAGAAGAAAGCAATGTAAACTGAGAGCAGCGTGCTTGGACCACAGTGGCACAGGGATCGATGCTGTTCCCGGGAAGAATGGACAAAACGGAGGGCATTGGTGATGACTCCGACCGTATCCTGAAGAGTGAAGCAGCCAATGATTTGACACACTTCTATGAAGAAGTTAGCCAGACAATAAATTTCTATGTTGAGAGTGCAATGAGGTGACAGAGATTGAGAAAGAGAGTAAGCAAATTTGTGTGTGTATGTGTGTGTATGTGCATGTGTAAGAATGTGGTAGAAGTGATGTGAAAGAGAATACAAAGACAGAAAGATGCAATGGGTATAAGAAAGACTGAGAAACAAGATTGCAGGAAATGATAGTTACCTCAATTTTGCTGGACCATGTGTTGTGACAGATGAAACTGGCAAAGTAAGCAAGATGCACATCTTCAGAAGCTTGCGGGTGACATGTACATAAGGGATGAGTTTAAGTAGAAACGTGATCTGTACCTGCCTTCATTGTCGATTCATATAGATCACTTTGGCAATAAAGTGGAGGATAAAAGCAAAGGGTCCAAGAGTGACCAGTTAGGTTAGAACCAAAGCAACCTAGATAAGAGGTGATAAGGGCCTGAATGACGTTTTGAACGAAATGGGAAAACTCAAGAAATATTAGCAGGCTAAGACTGTCGAAACGGCATTCACCGTGGGGAGTTTCGGAGAAGGATGAGTCAGAACGACTGTTGGTGGTCCACTCACACAGATCAGTAAATAAGTCTTCATTTTGTCTATCTCCTGCCTTCACTTGTCATAGTACCTTAATAAAGACAATTCTGAAACTGGGGTGAAGATTGGATATCTGTTGTTGGAAAGACCTTCTAGCCTGAAAGATCACCCCTAGCAACATGCAAATGACCTTAAAGGGGACAGATGACTGTCATCGGGGCCCATCAACTGTATCAGTTCTCACTCACAGAGACCCCCATGCCCATCAGAACACTACACCGCCCCGTCTTGGGCCATCCTCACACTTGTTCTTCTGTCTGAGCCCATGGTTGCAGCCTGTGTGCCAATCCCTCCTGTGGTGGGCCTTCCTCTTTGTTGCTGCCCTTCTCCAAGCAGGGTGTCCTTCTCCAGGGCCTGGTCTCTCCTGACAACAGGTCCAAAGCACTTGAGGTAAAGTCTAGCCGTCCTTGCCTCTGAGGAGCATTCTGGCTGTACATCTTCCAAGATTGATGTGCTGACTTGGAAGGAAGGAAGGAACCAGTAGTTATTTTCTCCATAGTCTGTTTTTCTCTATAAGTCAGGATATGATAAGCTAACTGAGAAATTGTCTCTGACCCCTCCAGGGGCCCCCGAAACTCACACTTCAATGTGTTCAAACTTGTCAGCTTTTCCTTGAACCTGTTCTACTTCAGTAGTGCCAACTGATAAATTTCTTAAGTGTCTATTGAACCTTCAATATTTTCTTGATGCCCTACTCAGAAATGGAACAGGGAAGGAAAAAACAATGTTTTGTGACTCTTTTTGCGAAGGTTTTCTTGAGGAAAAGTTTATATGGTGTTTGCCCAAAGTTTATATTCCTGTTTATATGGTGTTTGCCCAAAAGACAACATCCAACTTACCTACTTATGTTTTCTTTTTTCTCTCTTCCACAGCAGCACATTTAATTTAAAGATTAGAATGGACTTATACATGAGAATTATACTCGAAAGAGTTTGCTAAATAATGTGTGATTCTACGGTTAACAGCCTCCTACTTTAGGATCTAAGCTGAGCTCAAAGTTAACTGATAAAATTTCTTGTTTTTCCATAATCATATCTTAGTAGCTAGTTCTTCTTTGGTTTATGTCAATCATTCAGACAAATGCTAGTGAAAAAAATCACATAAGACCTCACAGAGCCTTAGAATCTACATCTATTCTGAGTACATAAAATAAAGGAACTCCACTTTGGGTGACAAAAAAACATTTTTAAAGATAACTAGTTATGCCAAGTAATACAGAATTTGTATGATCATTATGACTTCCAGTAGAATATTGCAGTTTGTATTCTTCTCATTTTCTCTTAACCTGGAGCGCAAATGAAAACACACACTTCTTATCTTAACTGAAGTGGAGCAATGATTTGGATAAATCAAAGAAACAGATAGAATATCAAATAGTATTGGGGCTTTGATATGTGCTTTGACTTTCTGAGTTTCTGTGAATTCATAGTGCTTTGAATAACTTAAGGCCATATTGTAAAGACTAGACTAAGAGGAAATGACAGAAATACTTAGCTTCCCATACCAGCAGTCAAGAAATCAAGAGACAAGTTGCATGAGGTAAGTCTGTTACACAAGACCTCTTTAAAATGTTGAAAGTAAGAATATTATTTTGAGGACTAAGGTGCACATGACCAAAGCCATAGTATTTTCAACTGTATCATAGGCATGTAAAAATTGGACATTGAATAAAGAAAACTGAATAAGAATCAATGCATTTGAATTGCGGTGCTGGAGAAAAATGTTGAAAGTTCCATGGACTGTCAAAACAACAAATAAGTCTGTCTTAGAAGAAATACGGCCATAGTGTTCCTTAGAAACAAGGATGGGGAGTCTTGGTCTTACATACTTTGGACATGTCGTCAGAAGAGACCAGTCTCTGGCAGAAATAGAGCAAAATTGAGCAAGGCCCTCCACAGGATAGAGTGGCACCATTGCTGCAACAAAGGGCTCAGACAGGGGAGCAACTGTGAGTTCCCTTCTGTTGTGCCTACGGTCACTATGAGTCCTCACCAACTCATTGGCACCTAACACCACCAATGTCATACCAACTCAGATCCCCTCCTTTTGTTTTCTAGTGCCTGCTAGGTAAAAGGAATCCTACTTGGGCAAATTTGACCTTAGCAGACTTACCCTTTTTCCTTCTCCTCACCCCCTTGGAACGTGCTAAGACCAAGTCTAGTGGGGTCAAATCCGGTAGGGAGAAAGAGGAAGACTGTCAATCATAGATTGTATTTTCCTGAAGTGTCAAACAAAAAAAAATTGGCTAGACGGGCATTTCTCTACTGATTGATTACTTGTTTTGGTTATGAATTTTCTGCTTTGCTTTGCAAAGCCTTTTCTCAAAGCTAAACCAGAATAGGTGTGGAGACAGGAAGCAGTAACCTCAAACTTCTTTCCCTCACAACTCCTACTTGACAACATGCAACATGAAGAGTAAGATGGGAGGTGAGAAGGTACTTATCTGCTGCTTATGAGTGAGACAATAAGCACTAAAAGATTTCCCACGGATAATCTTTGAATCTTGCTATACAGTTGATTTCTGGAAAATTAGAAGTTGCTCGTGCTTCTATGAGAATCAGAGGGGACTAAAGTTTGATTGCCAAAAAAACAACATAATAATCTTTCTCTCTCCTTTATTGCAAATGGCTCAATTGCTATATTAAGTAATTAGGTCAACCCTCTGCAGAGGTGGAATGCTTATCCTTCTCTAAGGCTTGACCTAAACTTCTTTGAATTGTACTGTAATGTAGGAGACCCACTGATTTAAATGTGTAAGTATGGTCTACATTCACAGAGCTACAAGATGCTTTGTCTAGGTGAACCTGTGAAGTCAGTTGACAGGACAATCATTTTTATCCCCATCTTACAGATCAGAAAACTGAAGTCAAGGGCTATAATGGCAACCAAATGACCTTGGGACTTGAGCTCATGCTCATGATTTCTGTCCATTGTTCTTTTTCTCATACCAGGTTGCTTCAAAATATCAATGCAATCCAAAGATTGATTCTAGATATTCTCCAAATTGTGCGTGATAGAGAAAACAGTACTGAATAGCTGAAGTAAGAGTTAGACAGAAAACACCATTGTGTAAAGGAGTCACTGTGTGAGAAGAGGAGCAGACTTTGAAAAATCTTATTTCCTCTGTCATTTTACGGGAGCTCTAACCTGCAAAAAGTGCTCATGTAGAAGGAAACTTAGAGGTGGTTTTTAAGCCAGTCTCTCATTTTATAGGAATGTATCTCTATGCATCTGAGGAAGAATACGCTAAATGGTGAATACACAGAAAAGTAACTTTGATGATTCAGCAAGGCTGAATTGATGTCATAGTCATATCTTTTCATAACATATTTCCAAACATTTCTGCATTTAATATGCTCAGGTAAAAAGTTATGCTTACAATTTCAGACACTTCCTTCTAGGCATGGTTCCTACGTAAGACCCACAGAAAGTATGACCATGTGAAGTGTCTCTTAGATACTATTTCACTCCAACAATTACTGGGCTATTGGAGGCCTTTTCATTCAAATTGTCCATGTGTACAAGAGGGATGGAACATGGGCAGTCAAAGCCTCCGTGGACAAACTCTTAACTTTAGGCCTTCTCCAGCATACATTTATTTATCATTTTAAAATTGGCAATATACCATATATATCCTTCTTAATCCTAGCACTCCACCATGGAGAAATAAACTTGCATGAAGAAATTGGTGGACCAGGATAGAATAAGAAGCATTCAAAACGAGACAGACTATTCCTAGCAAAGTTAAGGTTGCAGCAAGATACAGTGTGCTTTTCACTGACCATGTGATTGTCTTCAGGACTTCTAGAGAACTGGACTAGGTTCACCGATGCAAGACAGAGTTAGAGGGTTTTGTTTTTGTTTCTGCAGCTTAAAAGCCAGGGTGCACTATCCTAATCACATTGTTTCCTTTTTATAAACTCTGACTGAACAGAATTTAACAGGTTAGGCAGGGACCAAAGAAAATGAATTATCTTTCCCTTTTCAACGACTTGTCCTGTGCTGCGTGTGCACATGCTGTGAACGTGGCGCTGATTGCGCCGGCCCTGAAGAACTTTTCTGAGCACCAAACCCAACCCACACTCACTACCCTTGAGCCGATTTTGACTCACGGGGACTCTGTAGGCCAGGATAGAAGTGCCCCTGCAGGTTTCCAAGACCGTAACTCTTTCCGGAAATACAAAGCCCCGTCTTCCTCCCACGAACTGCCGACCTCGGTGACTGCAGCCCAAACGCATCACCACGAGGCCAGCAGGACTCTGACGGGCCCACGGAGCTGGTTACGTTTCCTGTTCGGGTTTTGGGCCCCCTTCAAAATGTAATCACTGGCTCCTGGGCGGGCTCTTTGAGGGGAGAACTGCCCCCCTGGGTCAATGAAGCTTTGCTCAGGAACCTGTCAAACTGCTTTCTGACAGGAGGGGGGGTGGGGTCTCAACAGTCTGTGTGGCTCGGGACATAAATTGCAGGCTTAACCTCAAACAGATTATGGAAAGGGAAACGTGCACCAGGCTACCACCTCTCTGGCCTTCCCCTTGACCCTGACCCCAGAGGAGGACCAAGACAAAAGTACTTACAACCTGTTATGCTTTCAAAGGCTGCAGACTCTCGAAAACTTACCCTTTCACGTAACGCTTTGCTCAGCTCATCCTAGACAAGTGTGCTCAGTCCGTTAGGTGAGAAAAGAAGAGTCTGTTTAATACATGGGGCTGGGAAAATTGGATTTCCACACATAGAAAAGTGAAACAGCATTCATGCCTAACACAATTAATGAAAACCAATTCAGAATAGACTAAGGAGCAAATGCGTGCAAACTAAAGTCATAGAATTCTTAAAGTAAGCATGGGCGATAATTGGTAAACATGAAGGTGTCTCAAAAAGTTCATGAAAAATAGAACTAAAGGATAATGGAATTTTTTCATGAACATTTTGAAGTCCCCTCATCACAGAAAGCAAAAGTCAGAATATATAAGTAGGGTCACATAAAAATTAAAACTTGGACTGAGCCCCGGTGACATAGTGGTTGTGCGGGGCACTGCAGCCCACTGGGATGGAGGTTCAATTCCAGCAGCGGCTCCACAGGAGCAAAGACTGGGCCTCCTACTCCCACCACCAGAGGGCAGTAATGCTCCCCCCCAAAAAAATTAAAACTTGTCATAGACTTTACAAAAGAAGTTTTAAAAGAAAGCTACCAAGCAGAAGAATATCTTCTGTAAAGAATATCTTCTGTATATCTGATAATAGCCTAATAACCAAAATATATATATATGAAAGTTCAAAACCTTCACTATAAAAGACAAATAACATAGAAGACAAAAAAAGTCCCATCATAAAATGGGACATTAACAGACATTTCACTAAAGAGGACATTTTAATAGCTACCAAACATGAAAAGAGCTTGGTTTCATGCATTGGCCACCAAAGAGTTGCAAATGAAAGCCATAATGGAATACAATTGCACTCACATTAAGGCAAAAATTCAAACCCACTGGAATTGAGTCAATTCCAACTGATAGTGTTTCTGAAGCTATTGTAGAGATCTACACAGAACCAGACAGTGTCATCTAGACCAAAGGTTTGGAGGCTAGCAGCCTAAAATCTAACCCATGGCACTACCAAGGCTCATATACATATATGGATGTCATATACAAAATAACAAATATTGATGAGGATGTGAAGAAATTGAAAGTCTTATACATCGTTGACAGTATTGCAAAATGGTACAGTCATTGTGGAAACAGTATGGAAACTTCTCAGAACGCTAAAGAAAGAACTGCCATGTTGTTGCTGTTGTTGTTGTTGTTGTTGTTGTTGTTGTTGTTGCTAGGTGCTAGGTGCCATTGAGTCCATTCCAACTCACTCCTACGACTATCTACAGTAGAATGGAGTATTGCCCAATGCTGCATCATCCTCACCACTGTTCTGCTGGAACTCATTCTTGCAGCCACTGTGTTAGCCCATCTTGAAGCCCTTCATTCTTGCTGCCCCTCAACTCTACCAAGCATGATGCCCTTCTCTAGGAATTGCTCAATTCCTCAGTGTATCTCCAAATGACGTAAAAACAGAAACTCAAAAAGAGACCTGTACACCAATGTTCATTGCAACACTGCTCACAATAGCCAAAAGTGAGCCAGAAGTTCATCCACAGGTGAAGGAATAAGCAAACTGTGGTACATACATGTAATGAAATTCTATTCAGCCCGTGGAAGAAATGAAGTTTGATACATGCTAAGGTATGGATAGAGGCTGAAGAAGTTATACTGAGTGAATAAACCAAAAAAGGGATAAATACATTATCACCTCGCTTATATAAAACATAAGAAAAGGCACATGTATAGAGAACAAAGTTTATTAGTAGTTACCAGGGGCAAGAGGTAAGGGGAAAGTGATTAATAGTGATGGAAAAAATCACTCTGATCAAAGGTACGGGTGCACTGCCAACTATTAAAATTCCTGCCAATAGCTGTATACCTGAAAAAGGTTGAATTGGGAAAAGTTCTGGGATAGCTATGTTTCAGGGGTGGGGAAGAAGAAAAAGAGGAGCTTCTGAGGCTGCTTCTATACAACACAACAGTTCATGGAGCTTCGTGTGTTGGACTAAAGATTTAGAACCATTGTTTCAAGGGACATCATCCCAAGCAATTGGTCTAATAATGTAGATGGTACTCATATTCTACCTCCTACTTCTTTGTGCTGTACCTGGGCTCTAAAAAGCTAGCATGGAGCCATCAGGCACCACAAGAATTGGTCTCTATTCACCTAGGACTACACAGGAAGAAGAGGAATCAAGAGTAGAAAGAAGACATGCCATGTGTAGCTAATGGTCTCCATGAGACCAGAAAAAAAAAAACTGGATGATGTCTGGCTACTATCACTACACATCTTGATCAAAAGATTCCTAGAAGAATCCTAATCAAAAGGGGGTAAATGCAGAACAGAATTTCAAATTCTTATGAACTGTACCTTTTGGAGTCATGAAGGTAGACTCCTAAAGCAATTGCCCTGAGATAATCTTCAAACCTTAAACCAAAACAAAACAGCCATTTATCTTAACTTGGTTTTAAAACAGGTCTACCTATGCCTTCTGTTGTTCTGTAGGTGAACAAACTAATAACAGCAACTCCTGGCAGCAATACATATTAATGAGGAAAAGAACAGCTCTGAAAAAGAAGAGGTTTCACAACTCAAAGAATGTCATCCACGTCATGAAGCTGCATATGTTGCTGTTGTTGTTAGGTGCTGTACAACAGAAGGAGAGACTGCCTGACCCTATCCCATCCTCACCCCTGTTGTCATACATGAGCCTGTGGTTGCAGTCACTGTGTCCATCTGTCTCTTTGAAGGTCCCTTTCAACTGCCCTTAATTTTACTCTGCCAAGGATCATGTCCTTTTCTTGGAACTGGTCTCGTATGATAACCAATCCAAAGTACATGAGATAAAATCTTGCCATCCTTACTTCCAAGAAACAATTTGAATGTACTCCTTTGAAGATGGATTCACTTGCTCTTCTGGAAGCACACAGTACTTTCCATATTCTTTAGCATAATGCATAATTTGAATGCAACATAATTCATTCACCATAACCCAAATGCATCACTTCTTCCCCCATTCTCCTTCTTCATTGTCCAGCTTTTCTACAAGCCTATTAAAAATGCCATGGCTCAGGTCAGATGCACATTATCCCTTACAGTGACATCGCTGTGCTTGAACATTCTAAAGAAGTCTCGTGAAACAGACATTCCCAGTAAAAAACGTCATTTAATTGCTGGCTGATGCTTCCATAAGCACTGATTGTGGATTGATACAAGTTTTGCTCTATCTATTCTTAGTAATAAAGTAAAATTTCAAGGGAAAAAAACCCAGATCAATAATGTCAGAGAATTGTTCTTTGATATTCTGACTCTGCCACAACAAAATCATTCAGCAAGTAAAAACCAGGGTCTAATTGGCTAGTTTCTAGGTGGGGAAACATGAAAAAAGGGGTTTCCCTAGAAGAAATCCTACACATGTACACAATTCACGGACGTGTGTTGGAATTTCTTCCACCATGCCTGAGCCCCATAAAGAGTCACTGGAATTCACATGCAAAATTAATTATTTCCAAGATGGATAATTCTGGAAGGTTTTGTGTGGAGTGCCCACTTTTGTGCCGAGTTTATCCTGCCCCCGTGTGTAGAGCGACTCCATAAGATTTTGATGGTTATGACCTTTTGGAAGCAGTTCACAGACCTTTCTTCTGAGGTGCCTCTGAACTGCCAATTTTTTCAGTTAGCAAATGGGCACCCAACTGTTTGCACTCTCCAGGGACTCCATTAGACAGACTAGAATGAAGCAAACAGCCTCATTTTAAAGGTAGAAGCAAATGGACATAAGGTTTTTTGAAGACTAACAGGACATTCCAATCATATGGGAGAAAATGGCTCATAGAAGGTCTTCACATTTTTTGATTTAGTGTTTACTAGTGTTTACTATTTTCTGCTTCTGGAAGCTGAGCACAGCAATGTTATGTGGTTGACTAACAGCAAGGGAAAAGCTGAGACAGAAACCAACCAGGGCGGCGTCTCAATTGTGTCGTGGTGAGCCAGTAAGTCTTGAGCCAGGGACGTGGTAGAAAAGATGGACAAGACCTTGATGCTCCATGTGTAAACAGTGAAAAGGGGGCCAAAAAGGACATGAAGTTCCTGGACTGAGGGAGTGACAAAATTTGGTAAAACCAAGGAGAAGGAATTCATTTGAAGAAAAGCTCTTCAGTTTTAGGGAGAATGTATTTGAAAGACAGGTAAGAAATGGGAGCCGAGAGCATGAGGAAGCTAACTGGGGACTGAGCTCCATACGTCAGGAAGACCCCTGCATTAGCATGGCACGAATTCCTGAAATTGACAAAATCACCAGCTGCACTACTGCTCCGAGCTGCTGCCCAGCAGTATAGGGTGTGAGAATTTTAGGCCTGAAAACTTCCTAAACAGAAAATCACCTGAACTTGGGTACATTGCCCCGGGCCCTCCTTTCAAAGACCTTTGATTTTGCTCCCCTCACCCAGAATCCTAGGAGGTGAACGGAGAAGACATGGCAACGCATGTTACCTTGTGTGAAAGTGGTGCCCATATCAAAAGCCACAAAATTACTCTCAAAAACCAAATTGTATCAACCTTGAAGTCTCCCAAAATAGATCATCAGAGTTTCCTAACTTTCTATATAAATATTATGATGGGGACTCTGAAAGCAGATCAACAGAAATCCCACCGTAATATAATGTTTCCAACACATATATGTTCATCTAGAAATCCTGTTTGAAAACCATATTTTTGCCCTGAGCTACCCTCATCCTGAGCTCATAACCAAGAAGTCGAGAGAGTTCTAATGCACAGGGTTCGGGAGGGTGGGGGAGAGGGAGGACCTTCAAAGGGTTTCCCAGGCTGTTGTATTAAAGCTGATGGAAACTATCAGCTGGATAGTTAGACTGGAGCATTTTTAAACCTCAAATGGACTGGAGATGTCTTCTAGTCCAATCTGCTCATGTAACAGATGAGGAAACAGAGTTAGAAAAGTTACGTCACCATGTGACAAATTAAAATTCCCCATCACATTCACTACCCTTGAGAAATCAGTGGCTTGAGCTTCGGGGTATGAAAACAGACAAGGCAAAAGAACAGCAGAGTTAGCCTCCCCAAGGCCAAGGTGAAACAGCTACACCCTTGTTCCAAAAACAACAAAGGAAGCTCCTGAGATGAATGTTCCTACCTGGAAATGAGCCCAGTCCCGAGGCAAGGCCAGCTGTACATTTTAAAGACACAACCAAGACTAAACGTACTAAGTCTTCAAAGTGAAGCGGTATATTATCCCTTGGACCCTTGTAGACAGGGGTTTAACTGTAGCACCTGAGATAGCTTTCTAAGTGTGTTTCCCTACAGCATTTCTTAACCCAAGACTTCTCAGTACGCTCATCTACCTCAACTTCATCTTAATGGATCTCTGCCCCTGTAAGTCTCTTCTCTTTCTCCCCATTCTTTTTGGCAATTGGTCCTCTGCTCTCGAATATTCCCATCTGCTGTATCCAGCTTTCCCTACTCATCTCCTAGAGAAACCATGCTCCTTCTTTTCCTTATCCATCTTCTCCTTCCTTGACCAATTGCCTATGTCCTCTCCAACTTTGTGACATCTCTCTCTCTAGCTCAATAGCTCTTTCTATTTTTTTTCTCTTTCTTATACCAACACACACACAAACACACACCTGGCCTTTCTATTCGTTGGCTCTTTCCACATGCCAAACATAATTAAGCTCTTCCGTTTGCAAACATTGTTGACATACTGTGTATCCTCTGGTTACATAACAGGAGCCTTTGCGGCGTAGTAATTACGAGTTGGGCTGCTAACCACAAGATAACCAGCTCAGAACCACCAGCCACTGCCTGAAGAAAGATAAGGCTTTCTACTCCCATCAAGGTGACCACAGAGGCCATTCTACCCTGTCCTATAGCGTCTCTGACTTGGCATCGCCTCAGTGGCAGTGAGTTTGAGTCTTGTTTTTCTTTTTTAGATTGTTTTATTATGTAGAAAAGGAGCCCTGGTTGGGTAGTGGGCTATACACGGGGTTGCCACAAGTAACGACAGCAGTTCAAAACCCATTAGCCACACACAAAAACCAACAACAACAGCAACAACAAAACCCCACCAGACTCTCCTTGGGATCAAAATGAGGTTTCTTCTCCAGAAGAAAAGTTCGTCTTCGAAACATGCCAGGGCAGCTCTGCCCTGCCCACCAGGGTCACTATGAGTCACAATTGATGGAGAGCAGTGGGTTTTTTGTTTGTTGTGTACCAAGCACAATGTAGGCATTACAGGATTTAAGGTCTGAGTGGCCTTCACTTTATTCTCTCTCTTCTCTCATGGCTAAGCATGAATTTCCTTTTCTACTTTCTCTTAACCTTTGAGGTCATATCTTCCTACTCCATTCTACCAATATTTAAAAGATCCTCCTGACTCTTGTTAGATAAATCCAAAGACCTTTCAGCCTTTATTTACCTTCCCTTCCCTTTTACATTTAATACTGTTGACTGCTGTCTCCTTGAAACTCATTCTTGCCTTAACTTTAGCAGCACTTCAATTATCCTCAGTCCCTTCTCAGCGTCCAGCCACATTGTCTGTCCCCTTCGCTAGCTCATCATCCTCTCCAGCTGACCTCTAATCAAAGGTGACTTTCAGATTCAACACAAGTCTCTGCTTTTCAAGAGGTATGCCCTCTCTGGGAACCGTTCACTTCCAGAGTTTCAACTTCATTCGAAAGATGATGCTTCCCAAGTATTTTCTTCTGCCATAGTTCCCATGGTTTGTTTTGTTTTGTTTTTTGACATCTCAAGCCATCACTTTAAACCCAATGTGTCTACAATGAAGTTCTGTTGCTTAATGAAGCTCCAGTAAGATCTTGATTTCCATTGACGATACCATCATTCTCCATTAAGCTAAAAACTCTAAAATCATTCTGGAGTCCTCCGTTTCTCTCATCCTCACCCCAAACATAGGCATGAAGCCCTAGCATTTTTGCTTTCAAATTCTATCCCATAATAGTCATTTCTTTCAATTTCCACTCTTGCCACCCCAATCCTAGCCTATTACAATTTCTGAAGTGGCAGAGGATTATTTATAATGTGGTCTCCTTGCTACGAGTCTCTACACCTTAGATCCTCATGCTCTTTGCTTCCCCAAACTTTTTTAAAAATAAAGTGCGAACTTCAGGGATTGGTATTCAAGCCTTTGTCTAACCTCATTCTACCCTATCTCACCAGCCCTCAGAAGACTCCTCCTGTTCTAAGAACTTGTCACAGTCTTTCTAGTTTCGTGAGAAAACATAGTGTCCTGGAGCAAGAACATTTGGATTTGCACACTGACTAGCTGTGTGACCATGGGCACATGCTGTACTTGTTCCGTGCCTCAAGTTCATGTATGCAATAGGAACAGTCATAGTACCTATTTCACAGGATTTAGAGGGAAATCAAACTATTTTAAAGGGGAGACTAGCTAAAACTCTAACAGGCACATTGTGCTGTCTAGAAATTATTACTAATATCAGCATTCACTTGAATCCTATTTTTAAAACCCACTTCAATTATGAACTTTCCATAAAAACTTACCATTACTCTTCTTAGAGAATTTTGTGCTTCTTCATTCATTAAATTAATTTATTTCCTCCTTTAACAAGTATTTACTGGGTACCGTGTTACCAGAACTGTGTGTGGCACTCATGTTGAGTGCCCAAGGATGGAGAAGACATAATCCCTCCTCAAGGAGTCCACAGTCTAGTGGAAAGAAATTAAATATGCCAACACAAATGGAAGCATTATAATGACCATCAAAATAGAAAAGAGGCACAAAGTCTTCTGGGAACCACCAAGAAAAAGTCCCTCATTTTACCATGGAGATTCTCAGAAGGCTTCTTCTGATGGGAAGAGTATGGGACATTCCAGATCATGAGAAACAAGATTTGCAAAGTTATTAAGGGATCAAATCGCCTGGCAAAATAAGGAACTGCAAGTATCGTCAGTTATCTGTTTCCAGATGTTATGCTCTGTTTTATTTAGTCTTCTCAACTAGATTATAAAGCTGATGAAAGCAGAAGAGAGAATTTGCCTGATTATGCAAGTAGTTGTTATGTGCCGACAAAAAAATGTGCATGCTTTTCCCTCTTTGCAGATTCCCCTGGGCTCTAATGAGGATGAAAATATAAGGCAGGCTTAATAGGTATTTGATAGATTGAGTTTTACTCCCACGGACCCTTCTTCCAGGTGAAGTAATAAATTATGATAAAGACAGGGAAAGATGAAGGAGGAGGTTTTGCACTATGGTAAGACAAGAAGGACTTTAATGGATACAGGTATGGAGAGAACATTTCAATAAAGAGAAAAAGCATTAGTAGATTTATGAAGGCATTAGTAAATTTACAGGTGTGTGGAACATTGAAAAATCTGTGAAATTGTTGCCGAAAAAGTTATGATAAAGTATGGGAGGAGTAAAGAAACTTGTAGCTAAAGAGTAACACAAAACGCCAGTAAGTATGTAGAGCCATCTTTTCACTAACTTCTTTGAAGAGCCAGCAAAACGTCTTTGTCTATGTTGACAGATATCTAAGTTCCTTCCCCTTGTGTGTCTCTGGTTGAATTCAGCAACTCTATAAATGGTTCTGCTTATAATAAGTTTTGATTAACTAAATTGGTATGGGTGACATATCGTTTACAATGAACCCAAATGAAAAGAAAAAGAAAATCTAGGAATGTACATGTGTCAGGTATCCCCCAGCAACGAAAAGCATAACTTTCTACCTTCTCAGCAAGCTTTTAAAAAATTATGTATCAAAAAAAAATATGTATCCACCTGGGTGTTTACCAAGGGTAAAATGTGAGGTGTGTGCATAATTCAGGTTCCTTTGTGAATCTGTGGTTAATGAATAAGCACCACTGCTTCATGGACACAGTAGATGAGGCAACAAGGTGATTCAGACCTTGCTGAAAAGGGACCACTTCATCAGCGGCCAATGTTACCTGAGAGGCGGTGCTTCTTGAAGTAACGTGTTACCTTGTCAGCTAGAGTCCCCCCAGATAATGAAGATGATAACAAAGATAAAGATGATGGTTATGGCGATACTGGAGCAGACCGCAGCTAACTCACAACGTCTACACAGCTTCTCACCCAGCTTCGAAAGCATAAATGCACACACAATTGGCATGGTGACACACAGATCGACTTAGGAGGCCTGAGACACTAGCATCAAAATACTAAGGTTGAAGACATCTAAGCTCTCTTTTCAGATCTTCTGCCAGTGAGTAGGTAGTTCTTGATTCCATCTAATTCACCTCTTCTCAGATTTTGAAAATTGTCAAAATGAGGGTAATGAATAAGAAAGCAGATCTTCCTGACAACAATATATCAATGGTTTGTTGATTCCCGTCCCTCCAGCCTCAGAAACTGATCTTTTTTTAAAAAATCATTTTACTGGGGGTTCACACAACTCTAATCACAATACAGACATACATACTTTGTGTCAGCATTTACATCTTTTGGGGGGGGTGGAGTCTCCTATAACTGTTATCAAAATCCATCCATCCATCCATTGTGTCAAGCACGTTTGTACATTTGTTGACATCAGCATTCTCAAAATTTTGCTTTCTACTCAAGCCCTTGGTATCAGATCCTCATTTTTCCCCTCCCCCTTCCTCAATGAACCCTTGATAATTGTTAATTATTGTTATTTGCCATATCTTACACTGTCTGAAGTCTCCCTTCACTCACTTTTCTTTTGCCTATTCCCGAAGGAGGAGGTTATAGGTAGATCCTTTTATTCGGTTTCCCCTTCCTACCCCACCTTCCTGCTATTGTCACTCTCAGCACTGGTCCTGAAGGGATCGTCTGTTCTGGGTTCCCTGTTTCTGTACTGACTGATCTTATATAAGGATCTCAAACTGAAATTTTCGTGTGCATGGTTTATTGTACCCATACTATAACAAGATTTTCTTTGAAAAGATTCAAAGAAATGACCACACAAAAAAGAAGCAGATATTTCAGAACACCTTAGTAACACGGAGTCCTCCCCACTGACACATACACACTTCAGGCTGTCACAAAGCTACAGAGATGTCATTATTTGGGATTATTTGGTTTCTCTCCCCCCCCCCCCCCCCCCCATGCTAAATTACCTTCTGAGAAAAAAAGTTCTCACTTCTGGAAAAGTCTATAAATAATTAATTCCTGGAAGAGAAAGGCAAACGTAATTTCACGGAAATGAAAAGCAGATGTGATAGTCTCCTTCGGTGGCCAACTGCGAAAGACTGATGCTGTGGACAGAGTACCTGCCCTCTGAGGTTGACACCAGAAAGTCGGCCGCGCCTGTGTCTCCGTATCCACGCGGATGCTAGTTACTAAATCGCTATCGCTGGGGGGATGATAAGCCACAAGCAGAGTGTTCCTCTAGGGCGATGGCAGCCCTCGCTTTTTCACTTGGTGAACGTCAGCGTGCTGCGTGCAGGGAATCCTGCGAGGAAGATACCCCCCGAGGATACAGGCAGAGAGGCACGTGGCACACGGAATCCAGGTCATGGGATACCTATTGCAATGATTGAGGTATAGAGAACCGTGGATGAAGGGAGGCAGCGGTCGGTGTAAGAGATGAAAATAATAATAATGTACAATTTATCGAAGGTTCATGGGAGGGGTACTGGGGAGAGAGGGGGGAAAAGAGGAGCTGATTCCAAGGGCTCCAGTAAAGTCAGTTTTGAAAATGATGATGGAAACATATGCACGAATGTGCTTGGTACAAGTGATGTATGGATTGTTATAAGAGCTGTAAGAGCCCCAATAAAATGAGTTTTAAAAAAGCATAGAGGCAGTGGCATGACACTTCTCCACCCATGAAGCAAAAACAGGACTATAGAGGAGGGGTTGTGTCTTGAGACAGGCAGGCTAAAGAGAGCCCCTCCCTACCCAGTAAACCCGTCAAAGGTCAGATCACAGATTCATTTTCTACTCCCAATCTATCTGTGGAAATGACTCGCTGTCTTTCCTAGTATTGGTAGGTTGCTCATTGTTGTATAGTCCTTGTTAGATAATTACCTGGGGGAAAAACCAACAAAGCAGTGTATTATTTGAGGAAATGGTAGTGGGGTAAACAAATCCTTAAGCAGTGTCTGTACTGCTGAGAGAGTTATCAAATTTGCTTGAAGTGGCAAAGCATTCAGTGGCTGTTTTCAGTCAGGAAACCTGGCTCCAGCCTGTGGGGTGTCTGCCTCATCGTTACCAAAAGCTTTTGAAGACATTGCCCTGTTCCGTGTCCCTCTTCTTGCCTGACTTTCCCACCCCTCTTCTAGAAGAGGCGAATTCGTTCTCTCTGTGGCCCAGTCCCTCATAGGAGTCCTTTATGGAAAGCTGAATCAAAAATGAAGTTTTTAATGACTATGCTTCACTGGTGACTTTTTAAAATTAG
>PVJH01014231.1:0-57637 GCA_004026705.1 Nesogale talazaci
AAAAGATGTAACTACTGACACAACATATGTATGTATGTATGTATGTATGTATACAATATGATGAGTCCCCAATAAAATGAATTTAAAAAAAAAAAAAAAAAAAAAAAAAGAACTAGAGGAAAGTTGCACATTTCATTCTTGCTACATTGCACCCTGAATGGATCATCTCCTTCCCAAGACCCTTCAGTAAGGGGATACTGATGACTAAATTTTTATAAATATGAAAGTGCTTCACAGTCATAAACATTTTATAATTGAATAAAATAGGAATGGTAATATCAATTGGTTCAAATTAATACTAAGTTTCCCCAAGTGAGTATTCTTGCATGTAAATGCTAATTATATATCTTTTCAAATCCATAAATTTCTAGATATATTTTTTAAATTCTGTGTATCAGTTTCTCCTATTGCATGTCATAGTTATTGAATATATAGAGATAGCGCTCACATAACTACCATCCAATACTCATATTCAAACCCACACACAGAAACAACACATAATATGCCCATGACATGGAATCCACTTGTTTAGGATTTTTGAAGATTAAATAAAAGGGGCCTTTAAAATTTTCATGGGGTTGGGGTTTTAAAATTAAAATAAATATATTTTTTTAAGTTTTATGGGGGTGTCCAATTGCCCACAAGTGGGTCTTGGGTCTCCAGCCTGCTCTCCCCCTCATTCTCATTGATGTGATTCTTGTTCTTTGATGTTTGATATCTGCTCCCTTCAACCCCTCATGATCATACAGGTTGGTGCTTCTTCTATGTGGGCTTTGCTGCTTTTGCACTAGAGAGTAGTCAGATTAGTATAGTAGTCATTATATTGATCACATTAAATATATTTAGACAAGGAGAGACCTTTTAATCTTGTCATGCCTTCACCTTCAAGCCTTTAAAGATCTCAGGTACTTTAGCATTTGGTGGCTAGGCGCTATCAGTTTCCTCCGCTTTGTCTGCTACTGCACCCTTTTGTCCTCAGCGATCAGGTCGGGAGGGTGGGCACATAATGATATGATTTTTATTCTTTTATGCCTGATACCTGGTTCTTTCCACTCCTCATGGTCGCACAGGCTGGTGTGCTTCTATGGTAGGCTTTATTGCTCCATTTGGTCATCCTCAAGCCTTTAAGATCTCAGGCACTATATCTTTTGATAGCTAGGTTCCATCAGCTAGCTTCACCACTCTTGCTCATGTTCTCACCTGTCCTCAGTGTTCATCTCAGGAAAGTGCATACAGTGATATGGTTTTTTCCTATTCGATGCCTGAGACCTGGTCCTTTTGACACCTCGCAACCACACTGGCTGGTGTGCTTCTTCTGTGTGGGCTTGGATACTTCTCAGCTAGTTGGCCGTTTGTTTATCTTCAGGCTTTTTTTTTTCATCACTTTATATTCAGGCTTTGAGACCCCAGACTCTATATCCTTTGTTATCTGGGTACCATCAGTTTTATTCACCACATTTGCTTATGCACCTATTTGACTTCAGTGATCATATTGGGCCAGTGAACATCATGGAATACCAGATTCATAGAGCAAAGGGTTCTTGCATTGAGAAGTGCCTCGGTGGACGCCCAAGGTCCAGCTGCTGCCTTAGTACTAAGCCTATAATTATATGGACCTGAATTTATTCCCACCTTATCATAGATAATTATATTTAATTGGACAACCACTTACAGGGGAGTAATGGGAAGGAGATGGGTGCAGTCAAGGTGCAGTGAGGTAGCAATGAAGCATAAAACTTTCCTATAGTTCCTGAAGGTTTCCACCCCCCAACTATCATGGTCCTTGCAAGTCCAGCTGGACTGGAGGAGGTACACTGGCAGAGATGAGAACTCTGAAGGGTGAATGAACCCCTTAGGGCCAGTGGTGAGAGTGGAGTTACTGAGTGGGTAGAGGGAAGGTGGAGTGGAGAGAGGGAGCCAACTGTGGGGATCTACAGATTGCCTTCTATCTGGAGGACAGACAAAGAGAGGAGTGGACAGGGGGAGGTGCCTGGCAGTGCAAGACATGACAAAACAATAATAATTTATAAAGTAATGAGGACTGGGGGGCAGGAGGGAAAGGACAGAGGGGGAAGGAAGAGGAGCTCATATCAAGGGCCCCGAGTGGAAAAGCAGGTATTTGGAGAATGTTAATGAAAGCAGGCATGTGAAGGTGCTTGGCATAGTATATGTAACTATGTATTGTGAAAAGCAATGTACAAGCCCCCAATAAAATGATTAAATTAAAAAGAGAAGAATTTTCGTGGATAAATGGAATAAAAAGGCAACTTAATGTTACCCTGAATTTTTTGAAGGTTTCTCAAATATCTGGATGGAGGTAACATGCACTTATGTGTTAATATTATTTTGATTTGTGTTCTAGGACATTTGAATTCTCAGAGTAGTGTCCATAGCATTTAAATTACCGTATAATAGTAAAAAACCTTTAAACAGTTTCAGCCTAACAAAATAGCCTATTGGCTTACATGCACTTTTGAATAAGTAAACACAAAATTTTTAATGTTTTGAAGTCATCTTAAATATACTTTGGAAATAAGTATTGAGTTATTAAAACTTGTTAAATTATATGAAATATATATATAAGTTTATTCACACTCTCTGTCCAATAAAGAACTTTTTTTTAAAAAGTATCTCTTTTTCTGTTGTTGAGGCTTTAATCCAGCACAGTGAAAAAGTCACTGGCAGGTATTGAGGTACCTGAATCTTAAAAGTTGCCCTCTTCTGAACCATTATAGGACTAGTACCCAAGCAGCAAGGAAGGGTTAACAATCAAGTGTCTGAATTCTCTCCTGTGAATGCAAAATGCACAAAACAGCAAGTCCCCACACATATTTAAAAAAATAAAAACTAGCTGAGTGGCAAAAGCACTCCTTCATGGATTTAGCACATTTCTGTTTGTGCCTTTAGTATGCCTGACACTCTTCTAACAGCTGGCATACAACAAGGTAGCAAATAGGCAGTGTCCATTATTTAACAAAATTTCATTCTAGAAAAACAGCCAAGCAATAAACAAGTGAACAAATAAGTACCAAATTTGCTAGGTTTAGCATAAATACTAAACAAGAGGTCAGTGGCTGGTGGGTTATTCGTGGGGCCGCTAATCACAAGGTCAGCTGTTTGTGACTATCAGAGGGAGAAAGATGAAAAAGATGCCATTTTCTATCCTCATGAAGATTTGCAGTCTTATAGTTCCCATAGGAACACTTCCACCTGAACTGGAATCAAACCACAGGTAGTGCTCTTGGGTTGTTTAGACCAAAAATAAAAGCAAAGCAGGATAGAGGGAGAGAATGATGTGTAGACGGAGGTATTTCACATAGAAGAGTCAGGAAGACATAATTAAGAAGATGACAGGAGAGCAAAGACCTGAATATAGTTTGGAAAGTAGCCAGGTAGACTATTTACCAGAGGCCAGCACATGCAAAAGCCTTGAGATGGGTGGAATAACTAGGTCCTTCATGTTGTTGTTATGCTCACCAACACTTTAAGATAGACCGTACTTACACAAATGTTATGTGATATTCCAAAATAAAGTTTTGAAACTATTTGGGATATTTTTCAAAAATAAAGTTCCCAAGTATGTTAGTCTGGGTAGATTAGAGATACAAATCCACAGAAATGCGTATGTATATGAGTCTTAATAAAAGGTAAGTGTCCATTAAGAAAGCATCCCAACCCAGTCCAGTCCAAGCCCATAAGTCTGACATGAACCCATATATCTGACACTAATCTACAAAGTCCTTCTCAAACTCACAAAATGCATGCAATGATGCTGACTGCAGAAGGAAAGCCAAATCAGTGAGCATGTAGGCATCTCAGCACAGGCAGGCGTCTCCAACCCTCAGGGCAGCATCAGGGGAGGTCCACGTAGCTTCTCTTAAGGGACATCTCACAGGAAGGGAACCTTCCCAGCTGAGGCCCAGAAATAGTTAAGGCACCTGCACATTGATCCGACCATCAGAGAGCAAGAGATCAGAGAACAAGAAAGAGGATGCTCGCAGAGCCATTTATCTCTCTGTGTGCTTAATCCCACGTGTTTATCAGCCAGATTTACTATTACATCAAGCCACAACTATGGGGACCCAAGAGAAACAGATCTCAAAGGCACCTGAATAATGCCCACAGGGAGAAGCAAAGTGTTGCTGCCACCACCTACACACATTCTAGCTCAGAAGTTCTCCCCCTTTGGAGGTCAGACGACCCTTTCACAGCAGTTGCCTGATTCTTAACAGTAGCAAAATTACAATTATGATGTAACCATGAAAAGATTATGGGTGGAGGGTCACTGCAACATGTGGAACTGTATTAAAGAGTCATGGCATTAGAAAGATTGAGAACCACTGTTCTAGCTATACCTAGCAGGAGAGCTTGGATGGGGAACAACAAAACTCAAGACTTGGAGTGCTGACTCTAATTCATATTGGCAGCTCCAGTTGCCATCCAGTTAATTTCAAAGCTTGAAAACCCATATATGTCAGAATAGAACGGTGCTCCCTCAGTCTTTTGTACAGAGTATGAGAAGCAGAGATCTAGACCTTTCTTCCAAGATACATCTGAGTGGATTTGTCTTCAAAATTTTAGTTGGCTATTGTTTGAAAATGATTTTCACCACACAAGGACTCTGATTGTCAGAGAAGCACAATGTTAAGAGTGAGATGGTCTTACTTTCTGAGTGCAGAAGAATGCACAGAAAATGCTATGCAACCACTGTCACTAGCTCTTGAAGAATTAGCAAGATCAACATATGTACAAAGCCTAACATGACCTCAGTCTAATGTTTAATAAATATCTTACTATAGCTTCATGTTATTTAATTATACACAAACACTTTCAGTCCCATCCACATAGTCTCTTGCTTACTCTTGCAGGTGGAGTGGTCCATGAAGTGTCAGAGAAATTCAGTTGGTGTTACATGACATGAGAAAGCAAGATAATAGACAAAGAAGCAAAGCCTATAGAGTCTGATCCACTCATGATGACTTTTTATGTGTCAGAGTAGATGTGCATTCTACAGGGTTTTCAATGGCTTCGTGAAGTAGAGCACCACGCCTTTCTTCTAAAGCACTCAAGGTTGGATTAGAGTCTGTGGTCACTATATAATCTGGTGTCAGTTTGGGGATTAAGAATGTAAGATTGGAGTCTAGCCTGTCAAACAGGATACAGCCAATGAATCCTCTGTGTAGGCATCACCTTCTCCTGAAAATTCTGGGAACTCCTGTATTTCCACCTTGGCAGTGGGAGACACTCTCTCTCTCTATGCTAACTCACTGAGAAATGCTCTAATGACAAGACACATGGAAATATGCTAGAGTTTTATAGTTGGAGGAGCCTTGTGGAAACCCCTGCCAGTGCTGAGAAGCTTACAACACCATTGGATTCACGAGACTTCCCATCTACTGGCCTGTGATCTTCCTGCATTCAGCATCATTGCATGTGTTTCATGACTCTGAAGAGGGCTTTATAGATTGGTATCAGACATATGGGCTAATATTGGATTTATGGACTTAATATGGACTGTACTGGGATGTTTTCTCAATATTCAACTGCTCTTGTATATATAAAACTTTTTCTTATATACATAAGAGTGTCTCTATGAATTTATTTCTCTAGTCAACCCAGATTAACACAGAGTCAAACACTGTATTAATTAGTTAGTTAGTTAGTTAGTTAGTTAGTTAGTTAGTTCACTATGGATGCACCTTACTTCTCAAAGTAATACCTTTGCTTTAGGTTAGTAGTCTATTACTTAGCCAGCTGTGCCATCCAGGTACAATGAAGAAGTCAAAAAGAGTATATAGTATACATACAATAATGTACACTCTACAGAAATTAGGACAAAGTTAATTGTAAAAAGTGACACAAATTGCTTGAGACTCCCTTTGTTTACTATCCATCTCTGTGCATATGCTTCATTTCTCTTTTTCATTGTATACATTGGCCTCTACAGGTCTAGTGGGAACCCTTGTAGCTTATAGCCCCAAATTGTACATCTCATACTTGTTATTGTTGTTTGTTACCATTGAGGTGACCCCAACTCATAGTAATTTCAATAATATTAAATGTTACCTGGCCCTGTGCTATCCTCATAATTGTTAGTATGTTGAGTTCATTGTCTCTGCCATTGTGTCAAACAACCCATCAAGGCAATCTCATGTCTCCACTGACCCTCCCCTGTACCAAACATACTATCCTTCAGTGATCAGACACACCAGATTCTGCTTCCCCATTAAATAAGTCAACATCTCAGGATATACTCTGTGAGCTATAGAATTTCCATTGTCTAATTTCAAAAGTAGACTATGAGACCTTTCTTTCCAGTCCTAGTGTAAAAACTCTTCTGAAGCCTTTCTATCATGAATGATACTGCTGGCATTTTATATACTGGTGGAAAAGCTTCCTGCATAATAGCAAGATGAAAAATCATCACAGTATGACAAACTCACAGGAAAGAAATCTAAGAAACTATCTTCACTTACATTGTTCAGTTCCAAGGATGAACTCTGAATGTTGTTGCTGTTGTTATTGTTCTTATGAACTGTCATAAAATCTATTTCACCACATAGCAACACTATGCACAAGAGAACAAGTCCCTGCCCAGTCTTGCACCACCATCAGAATTGTTCCTATGCTTAAGCCCATTGTTGAATCCACTGTGGTCAATCCACCTTGTTGAGGCCCTTCCTCTTTTTTGATGCCCCTCCACTTTACCAAGGATGACGTCCTTCTCCAAGGAGTGGTCTCTCCAGATAGTATGTACAAAGTACAAGCAAGGTATACAAGATAAAGTCTTGCCATCTTTGCCTTTAAGGAGCATTATGGCCGCATTTCTTTCAAGACAAATTTTTTGACTTTTTGGACATGCGTGGTACTTTCAATATTCATCACCAGCATCACAATGCAAATATATGGATTCTTCTTTGGTGTTCCTTAGTCAGTCCAAGTATCACATGCATAGATAAAGATTGAAAATACTATTGCTTGGGTCGGATGCACCTTTGTCCTCAAAGTAACATCTTTGCTTTTCAACATTCTATAGAAGTCTTGCTATGGAGGAGAGTGGGAGTCAAAAACCCATCAGTAGAGTATCTAGTCAGTATAAACTGCTGGAAGATTCACTCTAGCCATAGGCAAGGGACTCAAACAGCTTTACTGTCAGAGAGAGATCATTGTAAACTTGATTATGCTGGATCAAATTTGATACTTGGTCACTTGACCTCCCTCTTAACCCAACCTTTTTCCTAAGCTCAAGTACTTCTTGCTTGTTCTAGGACAAAAATTTCTTCCCTGACTCTAAATATTGATGGGGATCTTTTCTGTATTGCTCACTATCTATATTTTTATCTTTATAATTGTTATTTGATCCTTACCTCTTTATTTTGCTTTTGTTTTTTATTGTTTCTGTTGGGTTTCCCAATTTGAGAAACACAGAAGGAGATAATAACTGATCCAAGGGTTTGTAGGAGATGTAGAGGTAGAAGTGGGACATATGGAGGGTGAGGGGATTTGGGTAGCAAATAATGAATGCGAGGGTGCAGGGATCACTAGAAATTATAGTGATTAAACAACTCATTTTAAAAGAAATCTAACTATGGAAGTATATGTTATGTGAATACTGTATTAAGAAAACCACAAAAAAAGAAAAGAAACCAAACTTGACCAATAGTTACCATAGATAAGGCAAACTTCTGAAACCGAAGAGTCAATCCTGTCCCTCCTAAAACTTTAAAATCACTCAAAAGCCTTATACATGTTTTTCCAAACAAATGAAATCACAGTAATCTGAAATAATGACCTTCAAATGTTTTCAATGTTACTTGAGAGGCGCATGTTCACACTGAAAGAGCCACATATGACTCGCGAGCTGCAGTTTGTCAACCACTGCCATAGAAAAAGGGGAAAGCGTTGTAGCATAGGCAACACTGGGTTTATATCAATGGTGGTACAGTAATTTGGAAAAGGTTATCAGTAGTGGCTGTACAGAGCCACTGTACTGTGGCTATACTGACTATACCAAAGAGTATAGTCAATGACAACGAATTATACAATTAGAAATTGAGGAATTAGAGAATGTTCTGCTATTTATATTTTGCCACAATTAGAAAAAATAATAACAACAATGACTACAAGAAGAATAAAATGTTCTAGAATTGAATATGATGACTTCTCTGATTATTTCTTTTTCATACAGATTGAAAACGTATGGTGGGAGGATGCAACTCTGATGCACGCCTTCCAAACTGCAATATTCCCTTGTTCTAGTCACACCTCTGCCTCTTGCTCCCTGTACAGTTTCTGCATGCGCATAATGAAGTGACCTGGGATTCCCATTCTTTGGGAGGATACACATGGTTTGTGATGATTCACACAGTCTAGTGATTTGGCATAGTCAATAAAACACACAACAACTATCTTTCTGGTTTTCTCTACTTTCAGCCAGGATCCATCTAACTTCAGTAACGATATCCTTTTCTGAATCAGGCTTGAACCACTGTACTATGGCATCTGTTGCTGGGTGATCTTTAACAAAATGTTATCTGCGTGTGAGATTAATGACATTGTTCTGTAATTTGAGCATTTTGGTGGGCTGCCTTTCTGGTAGTTCACCTTCGTGGTCTTTTCTTTGGAATGGGTACAAATATGGAACTCTTCCAGTCAGGTGGTCCAGTGCTGTCTTTCAAATCTCCTGGCCTACATAGGTTAGTGCTGCCAGAGATACATCAGCGTGTTGAAACATTTTCATTGGTATTCCAATGCTTTCCGTACAGCTTGAACTTCTTCCTTTAAAACCATTGGTTCCTGTTCATTTGCCAGCTCCTGTAAGAGTGGAATGCTGAGCGCTGTTTGGTACTGTGACCCTGTCTTCTTTCCATCTTCTTTTGATGCTTGCTCCATCATTCAGCATTTTGCCCATAGCATCCTTCAATATTTCAACTTGAGGTTGAGTTTTCTCTCTAGTTATTTCAGATAGACATACTGAGAGTGCATATTTCATTATAATATTTTACTTTTCTCAAACGGCCCTTTAAATTTTTCTGTTTAATTCTTTGACTGCTTTCTTCCATTTTCCTTAGCTACTTTGTGATTAAGAGCAAGTCTCAGGGTCTCTTCAGGCATCCACTTTTTTATTTTCTTTCTTTATTGTCTTTCTAATGACTTTTGCTTTCTTCATGTATAAGGTTGTTGATGTTCTCCCACAGTTCACCGGATCTTTGGTCATTAGTGTTCAATTCGACAAATCTGTCCTTGTGATGTTCTCAAAATTCACGGGGGATAGACTCAAGGTCATATTTTGCTTCTAGTGGTCTTGTTTAGTTTTCCTCAGCTTCAACCTAAACTTACATAGGAGCAATTGATGGCCTATCTTCCAGTTGGCCACTGGCCTGATGTTAGCTGCTAATTTTTCTCTTCTCACCAATGTAGTCAATTTGGTTTCTGTATGTTCCATATGGAGAAATCCATGTGGTACCTTGGTTGTACAACTGAATTTGTTCAAAATTTGTGTTCAAACACTGAAAAACTCAGAACTGGACATATTTTTCCTGTAAGAAATAATGAAAAACCAAAAAAAAATTGGTTCTGAGGCCCAAAATTGACACTTATAAATTTATTTTATCAACATTTTAACACAAAGTTAACAGACCTAGGTTGCATACCCCCAAAAGCATCTAAACACAATAGATACAGTGCACTGTACAATAAATAAAATTAACTTATTTTTCATTATGTTTTTTTCATTTAAAAACCTGTGGATTTTAGGAATGCTACACTAACATGGATTTTACTTTAAAATCCCTACCAGCATTTCCACACAACAGCAAAGTGGCCCTATTTTTCACAAGCTGGTGGCCTGGCAATTCCTTTTCCTCATTAATCACAAAGGTCCTAGTGGGTGTTTTGTTTTTTTTTCTAAAAAGGTCAAGTTTGTCATGGTTGAACACATGGTAGAGAATGAAACTCCAGCTTTCACATATTGAAAAAAAATTCATCCATGAATTCATCAGCTTTGTTTGCACACGTCCCTTGCACATGCCTGTTTCCTTTTTGAAATTTTCTGGCTGACTTTGAGCACTTCCGGTTGCTCAGCAACTCGTTCCAGCTACCTCTTTCACCAAATCACCATGAAGACTTTTAGCCTTCTGGTATCATTGTCTCAGATACACTATCACCATTGAGTTGTTTCTGATTTATCCAAATTGACTGTGACTTTTCAACCTCTTTCCTGATCTGGATTCTTTGTTTTATGATTAATTATTATACATCTTTTGGTATATTAATCACTTTTTTCCCCAAAAATGTTGATAAGGTCAGCTTAGCCATGTTGGACTCAGTCACCTCATCAAACAAGTGGGGACCCAATTCAAATTTTGCAATGATTTCTTTCTTCAACTCTATCATGGTTCTCATCATTTTCCTCTTATCTTTTTTAATGGTATTACTAAATGTATTTGGAGCCGTGGTTACACTAGTTTTGGCAAATAAAGTACAGTCATAACTGTTTACTACACTAACACAAGCATTATATGTTGTCTAAGTGAGAGCAGTGCTTAGACATGAGTGTTAACGCTTTGTGTCGGTGGTGAGATGCAACTCATGACTCAATCTTGGCCCAAACAGATTTCTTCAAATCAGATTTTAAGTTCAACAATCAAGCAAAGTTACTAGCAAGAAGCAAAAAATTTTTTTAGAACTTTACTGTTCAAGGAGTGAAAAAATCAAGCTTGGAGTTGTTTGACAATCAAGGTATCTCTGTAATCCACGTTTGTGTTCATGAAAAAATGTATTTGCTATGATCTTGTAAAATTCTATCATGAGATCTCCAGTTTCATTTCTTTCACCAAGAATGACAGCGGGAGAGCTCCTTAGAGGCAAGGATTTCCAGATTTCATCATATAGACTTTGGACATATCATCAGGAGAGACCAGTCCCTACAGAAGGACGTTATACTTGGTGGATTGGCAGTTGTGTTAGTCTGGGTAGACTAGAGAAATAAATCCAAAGAAATTCACATGTGTATAAGAGAATTTTATATAAAGAGGAATTAGTCTGCTATTAGCCCATATGTCTGATACCAGTCTATAAGGTCCTCTTAAGACTCATGAAACACATGCAACGATGCTGAGTGCAGACCAATCACAGACATGTGGATAGAAGGTCTTGGTGTCAGGTGGCAATTGAAAGAATCTCAGCGCTGGCAGGACTCTCCACCGAGGCTTCTCAAACACCGAGGGCTGCATCAGGGTGGAGCTATGTGACTTCTCCTCAGGGATGTCTCCCAGGAAGTGAGCAAACAGTGAGTGTGTGCATCTTCCGCCTCCAAGAAGAAAATACTGAATTTCCCAGAATTCTTAGGGTAAGACTATGCCCACACAGGCACCTCATTGGCTATGATCTGATTGACAGGCTAGACTCCACTCCTACACTCTTAACCCTCATATTGACAAACTACCACAGCAGTGAAAAGGTGGAACTCCCTCAACAATATGAATTGGCACAGTGGTTGTAACAATGGGCTCAGGCGTACAAACAGTAGTTCGGATTTTGAAAGACCACTGTTCCATTCTCTTGTGCATAGGGTCGTTATGAGTCAGAACCAACCTGATGGGTCATAAACACAATAGTTCCTTGCTGTTTGTTTCCAACTTTTACATTACAATCACCAAGAGTTTTCAATTATATTACAAGCATCTTACTTGCATGCTTGATCAAATTCTGAATAAAGATATAAGAATCTTCCACTTGTTTATCACTAGCTTTTGTGGCTGATGCATAAATTTGAATAACAGTTGTGTTGACTGGATTTCCTTGAAGGTAACATATATAATCCTATCATAGGATGCATTCTACTTTAATAGATCTCAAAATGCTCTTTTTAACTATGAATTAACAGTGTTCTTGATTGTGCATAGTAAACCAGATGATTTTCTGATTGACAGGCGGGAATTCTTACCACTATACTAACGAGGAAGTGATTTTCTGATTGAAAATGACCAATACGTGATTTTCTGATTGAAAATGACCAATACATGTCCATTTCAGCTCACTAATGCCTCAGATATCAGGCTTCATGAAGTCTTTTCATTTTGGGAGACTTCCAATTTTCTTAGATTCATGCTTTGTACATTCCAAGTTCAATCATTAGCAGATTTGGTAACTGTTTCTTCTTACCTTAAGTCACGATCCATCAAAAAATGAAGATCCCAGGCATCCACTCCCACAGGCCTTACTTCGCTCACGTCTCCATGGTGTTCTCTATTTCAAGAAATCGCCTCCTCCTCAGTCACATTTAGAGTGCCCTTTTACATTTCAGCCAATGTCTCTGACCATGTTCTGCTTCTGTTCATTAGAACTTCAATAACTCACAATGTTTCAAAGCTATGCATAAGGTTTTCCATGGTTACTTATTCCAAAGTGAGCAGCAAGTCCTTCTTTGTAGCCTGTTCTTAGTCTGGGAGGTCCAATGGAACCTGTTCACCTTGAAGGACCCTGCTGGCTTTTGAGATACCAGTGACATAGCCTCCAGCATCATACCACTATCCACCACAGGCATACAAACTGACAGACAAGAGATGGGAACTTTGAAAAACCAAGTCAAACCAACGAGGCCAAGGAACTCAGTAAAATGAGTGGTCCAAGATAGATTATTTCCCATGTCAAGATCCAATCAACCATCACATGTGTCAATCTGAAAACCCCTCTGGAGGGGTGTAGCCATTCTTAGAAAAATAGTTGCTCAGAAGGTAAGGTCTTGCCTGTGTTTTGCAATGTTCAGAGCTCAACTACTGACCAACACATCACATCTTTCATTCTTAATCTCCTCAGAGCTGCAGTTGGCTCTGCTGATGCTGTATATTCAGGTACTCATTCCACGTGTGTGGTCTGAAAGGATATGGAATGCTGAACTTCTAAATGGTTAAACATTGCAAAATGGCAAAGCAACTTTTCCGAGGCTTCATCTTACCTTAAAATTGAAAATGTATAAACAGTAAATTCATCTGATAAACAGCTGACGGTGACTTCCATGTGTCTAGATAGTTATTCTGTGTTGTTCTCAAGATGTAGTTTCTTTGGAACAATAGGTAACTGTCTTCCTAAACAAAGCCCTGGCAGGTCTATTCCGGCACTATGGGGGAGCAGTCTTCCGGTGGTGTCATGGTGAATCATAATACACTGGAGTTGCTAACCTCCAGGTCAGTAGTTTGAAAGCACCAGCAGCTCCAGGGGAGCCGGAGTGAGCTTTCTCCTCCCACCCAGAGGTACAGCTTCGGAAACCAGAGGGGTATTTCTTCCCTGTTCTGTAGGGGCTCTATCAGTTGGAATTGACTCAATGGCAGTGAGTCTGTGTTTTCGTTTATATTTTTATATTTAAAAGAATAAAGGTGCACCCTGTTGATGTTCATCAGCAATATATCCCCAAGAATGAGATCTCTTTAAACGCACTGCGACACACTTCCTCAAGCCTCCTGCAGGAGCTCTTTGTCGCCAGCATCTTGATGCAGTAATTAGCTCTCAGTCTTTTATTAATTTGTGTCCTCAAACGTTTTGTTGGAGTCCCAACCCACCATTTGTTGATCTAGGAAATAGGGTTTTCTTTCATACTTTACTGAGTCTGTATCTCTCTAGGTGATATAAAAAGCAGAAGTTAAGTACAAAGCTGCCGACAAAGAGGTTGGTGGTTCAGATCCACCAGTTGCTCCACAGGAGAAAGAGACAGCAGTTTGGTTTGGTAAATATTACAGTCTCGAAAACCATCCATGTCAATTTTTCTCTGCTTTAATGGGTCGCTATGAATTGAAATTTACCCAGTAGTAAGTGTTTTAGTAATGACACTCAGAGACAAGACTGGGAAAAGTGAAATGCCTCATGGAGATTGCCAAGGAACAATGGAATGCCAGGACTGAAGAAGGCTAGAGAAGCATTTCCCACCAAGTGAACAGAGAGAGCGCTGAGAGCCGCCGCTGGATTTGAACCACCAAGCCCTTGGGCCTCAGTCCAGCACTCAACCATTTACGCCACCGGGGCTCAGCCCTAAAACCACACTTTTTTTTTTTTTTTGGGGGGGGGGCGGACATCATTGCCCTCAGGTGGTGGGAGTAGGAGGCCCAGCCTTTGCTCCATGGAGCTGGAATCGAACCTCCATCCCAGTGAGCCACAGTCCCGCGCACAAACACTTCGCCACCGGGGCTCTGCCCTAAACCACACATTTTTAATCTTTCTGTTACAACACTACAAACTAAGAAGTAACCCTCTCTTATAGTTTGTGGCCTCAGTGATCATCAATTTTTCCTGGTGACTATAGAAAAATTGAAAGCATAAATTGTCTGCTACACTCCTTAAGATCAGCATGGCTCGTGCAACATAAAAAGGATAATGAACACAAACCAAGAATTAGTTGTACTGAATATCCAAGCATCCTATGGAAAAACAAAAGACTCAAGAAATAAATTATACTTCTCAAAATTTGTCTATTAATTAATAAATTATACGTCTCATAATTTGCCTAATAATATTAATAATGTAATTAACAATTGATTGATTGATTAATAATATTCTTTAGAATTTGGGAGTGAAAATTTGACAGAATTTATCACACTGAATAAAAGTAATAGCTGCTTATCATTTACCTGATTAACAGCATCAAATTTGAAGCTATTTAAAGCTTTAACTGAATAAATAGAATTTTCACTGACTTAAAGACATGTTTAAGGCCTATTAATTCAAGAAATTTATTTTTAAATTCCCAAGGACATATTACTTCAAATTTCCTGGAGCACAGTTAAATTCAAGTATACTCTCTGCTGTCTGGAGGACACTGACAGTAATTTCTAAGGACATATTTTGGTAACTCCTACCATTTCACAAATAAAAACATGAGCTTTAGTTAACATGAGCTTGTTAACTAAATCATACATTGTACCCTCAATTGACGTTATATTCCTAAATCTGTGCACCAAGAAAGTTCTTTGGATATTATAAATGAAGGGCTAATCACATTCGATGTGAAAAAATATGTCACAATTCACTGTCACTGGTCAGCTTTCTGACATCTCACCAGGGTATGTTAAACATGTCACTTATTGAACTATTGCCAGCTAACATAGGTTTTATGATATATGGATGTCACCAGGGAAATTTGGAAGCCCTCAGCCACTTATGTATCAAGTGAATACTCCCAAGTGGTTTTGTTAAAGGCGTCAGCATTGCTCCCAATAAGAAGCTGTCATGCAAGGTTTTATTTTTATATTTTACTTCACTGATTTTCATCATAGTTTCCTACCTAAGTTCCAGACACCATGACGGCATTCATAAACTCGCATATTATATGCATGTGAAATCATATTTCCTTCTTGGACGCATTAGCAAAATTCCATCTGTCTGTTCCTTTTAAAACTGTTAACTTTTCCACATTGAAAACAGAATTGGGTTACAATTACCTACTATGACTTTTCATCAAAATAACATTTTAGGTTGTATATAATATCATTCCATATTATCCATTGCCTGAGAGGTTGAAAGTGTTTCACACACCCAGATATTTCTACAATAAACCTGAAAGCATATTGTAGCATTTTAAAGTTGAAAGGAGTTTTGAGAGATTTTTTTATTCTAATCCTTTCATTTCTCTGATATGAAAACTCAGCTCAAAAAGATTAGAAAAGCAGGAGGCCAGGGTGGGTGAGAATGTGTGACTGGGGCCAGACTGCCTGGATGCAAAAGATACTTCTACTATATCCTAACCAAGGAACTTCCAGCAATTTAATTTTTATTATGATTATTAATTGGGAATATATATCCAGAGTTCAATCATGTCAAGTAGAGTTGTACAATTGCTACCTTAGTTTCTAAACATTCTTTTTCTTCCTGGACTTCTTGTCATAAATCTCTCTTTTACCCCACCACCACCATCACCACCACCACTACCACTGTACCCCCACCTCCCCCAAGACCTTTATTGTATTTGCTGGTCCTATAGGTTCATCTTGAGTTTCATATAACAAAAAACATAAAATCATATAATACAATATCAAGAGGGTGACCCCCAATGACATAGCACCTCTGAAATACACCGTCTCATGAACAAACAAAAATGAAATCAAACAGAAGGTCTCTCTCAAGTCTGTGTGGCAACTTACTTGTGCCTTTTGTGGCATTCCTTAAATCAGTTGCCTTCGAGTTCACTCCCACTCCTGCCTAGCCCTGAGGCTCAGAGTAGAACTGCAGGTCACAGGTTTCCAATGGTACTTTGCATCTTTGGCCATTTACCCAACTCAGGAATATCCAAAATATTGATAATGATAAATCTACTCAATAGACTTCTTATGAGAATTAAATGAGCTAATGCATGTATTCCATGGGGAACATTTCTTCCCAGTTCCTGTAGTTTTGATGAGCCTGGATGGCCTTACCATCCTGATTCATGACTTGGGCAAAGGAGGCCCCACTCCTTTCTCTCCTGACCTCCTGGAATCAATTTCCCACAAAGTTCACTTGTCTCCTCCTCTACAGTTGTTCTTCTTGTGGAAGTTCCCGATCAACCAGCATGACCTGTCCGTGGGTGCAGAAATCCATCTAGTTCCAGGGTTAGGGAATCAGGACCCATTATTGAACACTTCATTCATATTTTCTGATATCAGCTCCACTGGAAACATTGGCTCCTCATTGGCCCACTGTTTTGGCTTTACCATTTGGTTCAGAACTCTGACAAGGAAAATAATTAATGAAGTCTTCTAAAGCATCAATATAAAAGGTACTGCTCACACAGTGTCTGTTACCATGTAAACTCTCAATGAGCATTAGTTTTTATCACCCTTTTTCCATCTCAGTTAAAGCCGTCTGTTACACAAGCAGCAAAATCCATCACGCAACTCTGTTACCTATGTTGTAGCATCTGGATCACTGCCACCAACATAAAAAGGAGTTTGGATTAATTAATACCTTCTTGTCCCATAACTGTACACCTCTGTCAGAGTTTGTCCAATCCATTTCGTTAACAGACATCCACACTGCGCCTTGAACTGAGGCAAATGTAGATTGTAAATATGGATCACATAGCTTTTAGGATCAAAATTCAAATAGCTGTGATTTATATCCTTATAGAGTATTTAAGTCATATCTTGATATTTAAGATCTTGGAATCAAAATAAACACAGTTTTTGTTCCTCAAAGAATAAAGGGTCCTTCTCTAAGAGTATAGTTTATAAACACTACATTTCTCGTATTTATGACATTAGGGATGTGATTTTCCATTTAAGTTTGCTATTTGTCATTTCCCATAATCATATGTGTGTGTGTATGCTTTCACATGTTCATGGAAAAAATTGATTATCTCTTGGCTGTTTTTCCTGAATGTTTAGAAGCTCCCTTGTATCTTATGTGTGTGTAAATATTCTCCATAGAGAATACGTTTCTGCTGTGTGGATTCTTACTCTTAGCAACCCTGGTAGAATTGTCCCATATATATAACTCATAGTATTCATGCTGAGTAAGCTGATTTTTATCTTAATTATTTAATTAAGGGCCTTTAGGAATATATAGTAGAACTTGAACAATAGACTTTTAAGTTCCTTTAGGGTAGTCCTAAAATGTTTTTACTTGCTTATTCCTCATAAACTAGATCATGTATGTTCCCTTTAATCTCCTCAAAACTTTTATTATCTTCCCATCACACATAGAATTCCATGTCAGGCCCTCCAGGGGTTGGTCCTCTCTACCAGTCTGCTTCATTTTCAAGGCGCTCACTCAGAGCCCTGAAGCCACAGTCTGTCTTCTTGCTGCACTGAGACACGTCAAGGTCACTCTCACTTCCCCCTCAGGTCTTTGGACTTGCTCTTCCTCAGGTAACTCTCTCAGATATTTGTTTGACTCAAACTCTCACTTTTTTGTCTCTACCCAACATCATTTCTCCAAAGAAACCTTTTTCTACAATAGCACACTTTTAACTCACATTCAACAGTCCTCATTATGTAATCTTGTTTCATGTTTCGTTATAAGCCCTATCGATATTTGGTAAAATGAGGTGAGTCAAAAACTATTGCTACAAAATTTTGAAAACTTTATTAAACAAAGATATCAAAATGTGAAGCTGTCACTTCCCAATGTTTCCTCTATTTTGCTATCCACTTTCCTTGATATTTCTATTTCTCTAATCTTCCCTGGAGAATTCTGCACTCTTTGATTTATACCATGTCAAAACAGAAGCTTGAGCAACATTGAAAGATTCAGATAGTGGCTCTTTTTCAAAGTTCTTTGACTATGGGCTGAGCCCTGGTGGGATAGTGGTTGTGCACAGGACTGCGGCCCACTGAGTTGGAGGTTCAAATCCAGCAGCAGCTCTCCAGGAGCAAGGCTGGGCCTCCCACTCCCATGGGGCAGTGATGCCCCCCCCCCAAAAAAAAAAGATCTTTGACTTTGGAAAAGAAAAAGGAGTTGTCAAAGAGCAAGATCAAGACTATAAGGTAGATGGGGTAAGGTTTCAAAAAAAACTCCCATAGAACAACTTTTTCTTTACTCAGTAATGAGCAGGTTAATTGTTATAGAGGAAAAAATTCTTAGCCTCAACTTTCATGGAATTTTTCTCAATGCTGCTACTTGTCAATTTTCATAAAACTTCTTCATAATAAACCCACATGATAATTCTGTCTCCTTCAAGAAAATCTATCAAAACTATCCTTCAGCATGAAAAACAAAAACAAAAAACACTGTCACAATCTTCTGAGCTCTACCTTAAATTGCACTGGTCCATCAAATACCTTTAAAAGCCACTGCTTTCATTGGACTCTTTTATGAAGGAATTCTAATGTGAATTAAATTTTTTGAAGACTCTCTGCTATTTAGTATTTACCTAATCATAGTGACTCCCTGTGTGTTACCAAGACTAAAACTGTTTACAGGAGTAAAAAGTCCTTTCTCTCTCAAAGAAGCTAATGGCTTTGAACTGCCAACCTTGAGAACCACAGCTCATTGTGAAACCACTACACCATCAGTGCTCCATCAAAACGGGTGTATTACTAACAGAACTTGTCGGCAGTCATTTACTGATTGCAGAGACTGGAAAACAAGTTTTGTTTGAAATAAATACACGCATGTATAAATTGGATCCTTTGTGCTCTAAGACCAATATTCTGTGTGTATGTGTGTGTGAGACAGAGAGAGAGAATTTGTGGAAGGTTTACAGAGCAGACTCATATACATGTTATTCCATTAAATAAATTGGAAAAATTAACCATCGCCTATTACAATTCCTCACTTTGCTTCCTATTTTCATTCTTTTTTCTTTCCTAACCCCTTGGAATTTCATCCTTCAGAAACTGCTGGGGTGTTTTCATCTCAAATGGTTGATATTCGAATGTATGTATATACCTAACTCATGTTATTGCTCCTTTTATAGAGCCACGTATTGTTTGGCTGAACTTTGAACCATCAGGGTGAACTTATTTCCAGATCTGAATGATGAAGAGGCCACAATTCCAAAGGCTTCACCAGTCTCTGTTTGAACAGTAAGCCTTCTCTTTTTTTAATTTTGAGTTTCATTCCACATTTTTCTCCCATCTTATCCAGGACTTTCTTAGACAGTCTTTCGTAGAAGAGTTCATAGTGGTGCCCGGGCACCATTGAGTTCTTCTGGTGTCAGAATTCTGGAGACTGTTGGTTGTGTGGTCCATGTGCCCACTGGACTAATTGTTTCCAATGGGGAGAAATCAATAGTTGCACACTAGATGGTTGTTTCCAACATACTTTTTATAGCACATTAGCTTCCCCTTCACCAAGTTGACAGTTATCAATCACTAGCCAATAACTTCCTTTCCCTTTCCCTCCCATTCTGATTAAAGAATGTTTCTTTTAGCATGAAGACCTTTTTCTTGACTTTTTACAATGACTGGTTTCACACATTTGTCCTTTTGTGTTTGACTAATCCATACAATCATATTCTCCTCCAGGTTCATCAAATTTATGAAATATTTCAAAGATTCATCATTATTCTTTAATGTTGAATAGTATTCCATCCATTCTTCCATTGATGGACATTTGATTGTTTCCAGCTTTTTGCTATTGGAAATATTGCGGCAATAAACATACCTGTATATATTCATGCCACAACTCTAATATCTCTAGGCTATGTACCAATACACCTCTAGGTTATATTGCTGGGCTATATGGTATTTGTATTCCCCACTTTTTGATGAATTATCATACTGCATTTCACAGAAGGGAAACCATTTTACAGTTGTGTAGGAGGGTTCTGGTCTCCCCACATCCTCTCTAGTATTTGTTGCTTTATATTATGGTTTTGCTTGGGGGGATTTTGTTGTGGTACTGTGATATTAATGCTGGGATGCTTATTGTTTTGATTTGCATCCTCCTAAAGGCTAATGGAAGAAGTCCTTGTGGGTTAGGGGTATTGGGCCACTGACAGCAAGGTCAGCAGTTCAAAATTACCAGTAGCTTTGATGGAGAAAGGTGAGACTTTCCTATAAAAATTTACAGACTTGTTAACCCAAAGGGACAATTTACTCTGTCCTTTCAGCTCACTATGAGTCAAAGTTGGCTTTATGACAGTGAGGTTTTTTAGTTTGAATAATGATAGCAAGCATTTCTTCATGTATGTTGGCCACATGAATATTCTCTTTGGTGACGGGTCTGTCCATGACCTCTGTCCAATTTTTAAACTTATCTTTTTCTTGTTGAGATATTGATGTTTTCTATAAATTTCAGATATTTCAAATATGTCATTGACAGTTCACCCTGACCCTCACCCGAAGTCTGTAGGGAGCCTTTCAATCTTTTGTTCAAATCTTCAATACACATGTGTTTGGTTTTTAAGAAGTCCCATTCATCTAGTTTGACTTCTGCTTTTTTATGTCTTCAGTTGGGTTTGTTTAACAATATTTTTATAGTGAGTTTCAAGGATCTTACATTTGTGCCTTATTTTTTATTGATGATCTTCATAGATCTAGGTTTTACATTTAGTTTGTTGATCTATCTTGAATTCACTTTTGTATGTGATAAGAAAAATGGGTCCTGTTTATTTCTTCTGAAAGTGAATTTCCAGTAGTAATACTTTGGGCTCCCATTAATATGTTACATTGGTAAAACAACCCTATGCACAACAGACTGAAACACGGCTGGTCCCGTACAACTGCTGTGTTGGAGATCATTGTTGCAGCCCTTGTGTCGATTCATCCTGCTGAGGATCATCTGCTCTTTTCTTGACCTTGTGTTTTATCAAAGATACCTGTTCCCAAAGACAGTTGTTTCCTGACGACATGTTCACAGTGAGATGGCATCTCACCATCCTTGCTCCTACGGGATATTCTGGTTGTTTCCATCAAGACAAACTTGTTTGTTCTTCTGACATTCCATAGTGCTCTCATTCTTCTTCTCCATAATTGACATGCATCACATCTTACTCATTGTCCAGTTTTCACATTCATATGAAGAAATTGAAAATACCATGTCACTCTTTATGTTGTTGAAAAACAAGCATTTGTATTAAAGAAGCCCTTGTCTTGCCAAAGTCTGTCATATGATCTTAAACTTCATTTCTTTCTCAAAGGCCATATTTTCCAATTACGTATCCTTTTTCTTTGTCTCCAACTATGGAATTTCAGTCACTAGTAATTATCAGTCCCTTTTTCATTTCTTCTTTTCTCGTGAATTAGCCAAAGATTTATAGATCATCAGTGTTGCACTCTAAAATATATCAAACCACTCATTTTCTTCTCCTGCTTCCTTCATTTTTTCCCCTTTCCCTCTTAATTATTAACTTTCTCTTCCTCCAAGTTTACACCTCTTACCCTCTAGCCTGTCATCAGTGCACTCTTGCTACAGGTTCGATTAATTTCGGACTGAATTCGCTGACAAATTCTGGGTGCTCTTTTTGCTTAATCATCTGTGTTGTCTTAATAGTCTCTACCTTATCTCTTGTTGTTCTTCTTGTTGTTGCTGTGGCTAGGTAATCTGGGGCTGGTTCCCACACAAAGTGATCGTTTCTGCACCAAAAGGAAACACTGCCCAATCCTGTGCCAACTTCACAGGTGTTCTTATGTTGAGCCTATCAATGCAGCCTCTGTGACGATACACCTTGTCAACAGTCTTCTTCTGTTTATTTCTGCCCCTTCACATTACCAAGCATGATGTCCTTCACCAGGGATAGCTGTGTAGTTATTTACAATATGTCCAAGTTACTTGAGACAAAGTCTCACCATCCTTACCTGTAAGAAGCAGTCTAGCCAGACTGCTTAGAAGACAACTCTGGTTGTCCTTTTGGCAGTCTGTATTATTTTCAATATTCTTCACTAGCAACATAATTCAAATGCATCGATTCTTCAGTCTTCCTTCTGCAATATTTATCATGCATAGAAGGTAATTAAAAATACCATGGCTTGGGTCAGGCACACCTGATCTTCAAAATAGCATCCTTTCTTTGAACACATTACAGAGGTCTTGTGCAGGAGATACACCAGTGCAATGTATCTCTTGCTTCCATGAGCACTGACAGTGGATTCAAGAAAGGCTAAATTCTTGACAACTTCGATATTGTCTCCATTTATCATGATGGTACTTTTTGATGCAGTTGTGAGGTCTTGCTTACTTTTTACATTTGGGTTGTAATCCTGGAGGCTTCAATTCTTGATCGTCATCAGCAAATCCTTCAAGTCGCCTCACTTTCAGCCGGAAACGTTGTTATACTGTTCCTAGCAAGTTTTTAATAAGTCTTCCTTCAATACTGATGCTGGGTTCTTCATAGAATCAGCTTCCCTGATGATTTGCTCAGCACACAGATTGAATAAGTATGGCGAGAAGATACAACTCTGACGCACACCTTTCCTGACTTTAGACCAAGCAGTGTTCCCTTGCTCTGCATGAACAACTGCCTCTTGATCCACTCGAAGTTTAGCATGAGCACAATGAATTGCTCTGGAATTACCATTCTCCTCAAGGTTGTCTGAAGTTTGTTAGGATCCACACAGTCAAATGCCTTTGAACCCATGTTATATTAAATATATTTTTATAATTCCACATTCTGCTAAGTAAGCTTTCTTTGGAGAGGGTATAAATATGAATTTCTTGCAGTCAATTGGTCTGGTAGTTGTCTTCCAAATTTTTTGGCATTGACAAATGAGGACATTTCAGTTGGTATTCTATCAAATCTTGACACTTTGTGTTTTGCTAATGCCTGTGCAGCTTGAACTTCTTCCTTCAGTACCATTGGTTCTTGATAATATGCGATCTCTTCAAATGATTGAATGGTAACCAATTCTTTTTGGTGCAATAATTCCATGTATCCCTTCCATTTTCTTTTGATTCTTCTGGCATAATGCTATATTTTTCATTTGGAATCTTTCAGTACTGCAACTCGAGGCTTGAATTTTTCTTCAATTCTCTCAGCTTAAAATATGCCCAGCATAGTCTGTGTGTTAACTTTCCTAACTCACTCTTTCTATATTCCATTATAATAGTTTGTCTTCTCAAATTGCCCTTTGAAATTCATTGTTCAGCTGTTGAACTTTATCACTTATTCCATTTGTTTTCACTACTCTACATTCCAGAAGAAGTTTCAGGGTCTCATATCCACTTCATTTTTTTCTTTACTATATTTTTATAGCATTTTGCTGTCTTCATGTATGTCATCCCACAGACAGGTCTTTTGTCATTAGTATTCGATGAGTACTATCTATCATTGGTATGTTCTCTAAATTCAGATCAGATATACTAAAGGTCATATTTTGGCTCCTACTGGACTTCTTTTAATTTTCTTTACCTTCAACTTGAACTTATATATAAGCAATTGATACGCTGCTTTACAGTTGGTCTCTGTCCTGCTGATATTGAGCTTATCCATCATCTCTCTTTAGAGATGGAGTAATTTTGGTTCCTGCATATTCCATCTCTTTAAATTCACCTGTGAAATCGCCATTTATGTTGTTGGAAAAAAGATTTTTGTAATGAAAACTTGTTAACTTGCAAAATCCTGTCATGTGATCCCTCCACCTTTGTTTCTGTCATCAAGGCCAGACTTTCCAACTACTGTTCCTTTTTCTTTGTTTCCAATTTGATCATTTAAGACTAATGAGGTTGGTCAAATCCTTCAATTCTTCATCATTGGCTTTAAAGATTATTGAGTGCATTTGAATAATAGTTGTATTCACTGAATTCCTTTGTAAACTTAGAGATATTATCCTATCACAAGTAGCATTATACTTCAAGATTGGTATTGGGCACTTTGAATTTGACAAAAATATAGTTTACTATGCCATAAATTACAAATTGAAGAAGAGTGACATTGCATTGTTTAAAATAATATTTCAAAATGTATCTGTAAATTATCTAATTATTCTCATGCAAAGCCTCTAAAATGAATTTAGAGGCAGTTATGCAAGCATAACAAGGGACCGCATATTTTCAAATCAGGTAAGATGTGTGTCAGAGTTGTAACCTCTCATCTTGTTTATTCAGTATGTGCATACACATGTTGAATATATGAAGCAGAATGTGGTATCAGAATCGAAGGTAGTCTTACTAACAACCTGAGATATGCCAAAGACACCGCCTTACTTGCTGAAGCTGAGGAGGACTTGAAAAACTTGCTGATGGCAACTAAGGAATGCAACCTTCAGTATGGATTACAATGTAACATTCAAAAGACCAAAATCTGGGGCTAAGCCCTGGTGGCGAAAGTGGTTGAGTGCGGGACTGCGGCCCACGGGTTGGTGGTTCAAATTCAGCAGCGGCTCTCCAGGAGCAAGGCTGGGTAGCTCCCACGATCACCAGAGGGCAGTGATGCCCCCCTCAACAAAGAAAAAGACCAGAATCTGTACAATTGAGCCAGTGGGCTTATGATAAATAAAGAAAATATTGACGTTGTCGAGGATGTCAATCTTGGATCTGCCGTCCATGCTCATGGGGCAGTAAATAGTCAAGAGCTCAAGAAATGCAGTGCACTCCATACAGCTTATGCACACGGCCTCTTTGAAATGTTGAAAAGCAAGAAAATTCCTTTGGGGACTCTGTTTCTTATCTGAGCCATGCTTTTGTATGTGACTTATATGTGTATGTGAACATTGGGTATTGAATAAGGAAAACTGGAGGAGAATCTATGTGTTATTATGGTTCTGGAGAAAAATATTTAAATTACCTTCAATCATTAGACCAGGTTGTCTAGAGCAGGGGTCCTCAGCTTTTTAAACAGGGAGCCAGTTCACCATCCCCCAGACCGTTGAAGGGCCAGACCATAGTTAAAAAAGCAAAAACAACCCAAAACCTATGAACAAATTCACTGCGGGTCCAGGATGAGTCTGCTTCTAAGCAGGACAGCAGCAGTGCCAAAAATACCCGGCGGGCCAAGTAAATGTCCTCAGCAGGCCACATATGACCCGTGGGCCATAGTTTGAGGACCCTTGCTCTAGAGAAACAGACCCTGTGACAATCATCTATATATAGGGCAGAGCTTTATATCAAGAATTAGTTATACATCAAGAAGGCATCCAAGTCCATAAGTCCAATACTAATCTTTAAGTCCCTCTTAAGACTCAAAGAGCTGCATTCTAGTGATGCATTCTAGTGGGGCAGTGAGCCCCAAACAGGAAATTTACAGGCCAGAGTTGGTGCAGAGTCTTGTGGAAGCCAGGCAGAGTGCCAATAATACAAGGTTGTTAGCAGACTCCAGCAAGTAAGAAGGTGACGTTGCAAAGAGAGAAATTCTAAGTTTCTTCTTATATGAAGGTCACATCCCATAGAAGGTGTCATTGGATTATAACCTGATTGACAGATGGGACTCCAACCCTACACTTTAATAAAAATTCAAGTTCACCTACAATCATATAACTACCACAGATTCAGACTGAAAAAAGAATAAACCAACTTGCCTTAGAAAAGGTACAGCCAGAAGGCTTCTGAGAGACAAGGAACATAGCTTCACATGCTTTGGACATGCTGTCAGAAGAGACTAGTCCCTGGAGAAAGGCATCAGTCTTGATAAAATATAGGGGCAGTGAAAAAGTGGAAGGTCAACAAGATAGCTTGAAACAGTGGCTACAACAAGGGGTCTAAGTATAAGAACAAATTGTGAAAACGGTACAAGACCAGTGGTGTTTCATTCTGCTGCACATGAGGTCTCCATGGGTCAGAATCAACACTACAGCACCTACCCACAATCTTGAAGTGCAATGCTCTCTGTGATAAGATAGCAATAAAGAAGCCCCTAAGGTTAATACGACTGTTTTTGCAAAATTTAACACCTTATCAGTAAAGTCCACACAAACTTGCTGTTGTTGCGTGGATTGTGACTCACAGTGACTCTGTACAGGGTTTCTGAGTCTGTACATCTTTATGGATGCAAATAGCTTCATCTTTCTCCCCCTGAGAGAAAGTTTAGTGAGTTTGAACTCCTGACATTGAGATTGGCGTTTGAACACTTGCATTAAGACCAATGCAGAAATTGAAGGATTCTACCAATTATACCAGTAGACAGCATTAAGCAGGTGGAAAAAAGATTGACATTAACAAGGATTTCACTTAATTTGGATCCACAATTTATGATCTTGGAGGCAGCAGGCAAGTAATCAAATGACACTGAACCTGGTGAAATCTTTGGTCTACAACCTCATTAAAATGGTAAAATCCAAAGTTTTCACCCATGTATTCTTGACTTATCATCAGGAGGAACCTGTCTCTGAAAAGGACATCCTCCTTGGTAAAGGATCAGCCAGAAAGAGGAAAGCCTTCAATGGACTGACATAATGGCTGCAACAATGGCTTCTAATGCAACAACAATCATCAGAGTGATGTTGGACCAATCAGTGTTTCATTCTTTTGTACAGAGTGTTTCTGTCCATCAGAGACACCTAAACAGTATCTACCAGCAACTGTGTACATGCCCTGAAAAAATCATGTCTCTGGGCAATGACAGATTATACTCCTGTGAATATGTTTTGTTATACAACATATATTATGTCTACTGTGTAAAGTTTATCCAGGTGAGCCTGACCTAATCACATAAGTTCTTAAAAATCACTTTCTATAACTCGTTACATAAGAGAAAATCAGAGACATAAAGCATGAGAGTGATTCAACCCAAGGGATTCGGTGTTATTAAAGATCAAGTGAGTGTGAGGTAAGTTGTCAGAAACTCTGAATGTCTAAGACCTAAAAATGTCCCCATCAGCAGTAATCTAGGAAACAGCGATGAGGAAAATAGCCCTACAACCACAAGTAACTAAATTCTGCCAACAAGCTGAACAACCCAAGAAACATATTTTTCTTTAGAGATTCCAGAAAATACCTAAATTTATCCAATATCTTGATTTTGAGCCTTGCAATACCCTTGCTGAGAACTCAGGTAGGTACAGTCTAGATTTCTCACCAGCAAAACTATGATTTCACAAATGGTTATTGTTTCTAACCACTCTAAATTTTGGTAACTTGTTGCACAGCAATAAAATAATACTAGAAGTATCCAACCAATACCGCAAACAGCATTTCTAAAATTAAATTCTTGATTTCCACTCCAAACCTACTTCAAGTCAATTTTCCCCAACCGTTTTGGTGTTAACATCTATCTTTCAGTTGTTCAGGTGAGAATACATATTTTTTTCATCTTTGACTTTACTCTCTATCTCACAACTCACATCTAAACTATCAGAAAATCCTACTGATAAAGCCAGAATGCTAAAAGCATCTTACCACTTCCTGTACTCTGGGTCAAGCCACCATTGTCATCTCTCCCCAGATTATTTCCATAGCCTTTTAGTTGAACTCTTCTGCTTCAGCGTGCATCTGCATCTATTCTCGATAGATCGTGGTTCCTTGGGGTGTGGCAGGGAAGGTTAGAGGGAAAGGGGAGGCTCCCAGTGATGAGCACAAGAATGAAGAATTTGTCCTGGAACTGCTTTTGTTGGTAATGATTGTAAAAGTCTCCTTGGAGTGAATGAACTATTGAAGTGTATGGCACATGAATTATAGGCCAACAAAACTGTTGGGAAAATCAAATTTTATAAGGTAATTTAAAAACAAGCAGCATTTTTTAAAGACTGGGATTTTTTTTAAAGGTGTAAATCACAGCATGTTATTCTGTTTAGAAGGTGGTAATGAGAGAGACACACACTGAGGGTGCTGTCCTCAAACTTTCAGTATTGTTATCAAGATGCCTAAGAGGAGGACAAGGGACAGTGGTATCTGAGCAAGGATTCAGAGTTCAGTTTCACTTTAGACACCACAGTCCTCTCTTCGCTGGACAGCTTTATGAACAAAATCCAGGGAACGAACTGCTGGCCGTTCCAATGCTCTCAAATGATTTCTTTAAGAGCCATAAAGGGCCAAGATCGTTTTTGTTTGGGAATCTTCCCCCTGTAAACAGTTGCAAACATAAAAAATAAACAATGGGCTCAAACCTAAGAGCAATTGGGAGGAAGTCACTTCTGAGTCCTAGGATTTATGGTCCCCTCTGAGGCTCAATCTGTCATCTTCAAAAAAAAAGTCTGTCCCTCCCGGAGTCACAGAGCCTCTGTAGGAATTAACTGAGATGATCTCTCTGAGGGGAAATTGTATAGCAGATGCTCTCTATAGACACGAATAACCTCCCCAGTGACATGCTGACTCGTTAGTCTCTTGAGTGGAGAACGGGCATCTCAGCACCTCGGCCTCCCCTTCAGCCACTGATCATCTGTACAAGATTACAAAGATATGTAGACCTTCAGGTGATAGTCAGACTTGCGTCCTCATTGCTCATATTGTAACTAAGTTAAAAGAATAGCAAAATATAGCTTGTAACGTTTCAGAGCTGTCGTTTTTCCCCCTGCAGAATTTGAAAGGAGGGAAGAAACGGGAATTTGGATATTTGATCAATACAACCATTTCTTCTGCTTGCATGGGAATTCCACTGTTTATTAGCACATTACAATTTCTGTTGCCCTTCATTTCAACATTCCTTGCCTTGTTGAGGAGAAAATAGCAAAGCCATTCTAAGGAAAGAACAAAGCAATAACTCATGAGGTAAAATGTCATTGTAAGATGTGCTTTGACAAATGTGGTAAAGAAAGCTAATGGAGTCAAGCTATCGAATGACATAGCATACAGGATCCTAAGGACTTGAAGGTAAACAAGCGGCCATCTAGCTAAGAAGCAACAAAGTCTACATGAAAGAAGCACACCATCCTGTGTGATCACAAGATGTCCAAGGGATCAGGCATCAAAGAACAAAATATCATATCGTTGTGAATGAGAAGAAGTACAGATTGGGGGCCCAAAGCCCCCAGTTGTGTAGGCAACTGGATATTCCCTCGCAGAAGGGTCATGGGGAGGAAACCAGCCAGTCAGGGTGCAGTGTAGCATGATGAGACATACAACTTTCTTCCTGTTCGTGTTTCCTCCCTACCCACCACCCACCCCGCCCAGTATCATGATCACAATTCTACCTTACAAATCTGGCTAGACCAGAGGATGTACACTAGCACAGATAGGAACTGGAAACACGGGGAAGCCACAAAAGATGATCCATTCAGGACCACTGGTGAGAGTGGCAATACTGGGAGGGTGCAGGCAGAGTGGGGTAGAAAAGGGGAGTAGATTACAAGGATCTACATATAACCTCCTCTCTGGGGCATGGACAACAGAAAAGTAGATGAAGGGAGACATCAGATAGTGTAAGACATGGCAAAATAATAATAATTTATAAATTATCAAGAGTTCATGAGGGAGGGGGAACAGGGAGGGGGTGATAAATGAAGAACTGATACCAAGGGCTCACATGGAAAGCAAATGTTTTGAGAATGATGATGGCAATAAATGTATAAATGTGCTTGACACAGTGCAAGGATGGATGGATGGATGGACGATATGCTTTCAGTGCTCAGGTTATTCGAACCACTTGATGTTGTGCATGAAACCCTCTACCCCTTTCCCAATGAACAGATCAACTTTGACACCCACAGTATCCATTCAATGGCAACTGATTACTGGTGATTCGTGCTCATCACTTCAATGATGAGCCTTCAATAGTATACAATGAAATACCTTCCAGACTTTGGATCTCAGATCAGAAAATTCAGCTACCTGTTCTTTGTTGAATCAAAAATGCCCAACAGTTCATGATTTTTATACCCCTCCCAAAAAAAAAACCAACATAAATACAATTGATATTTTCAATCAAAACCAGTACTGTGGGATCTTTGTTAAGATGTCACTGACGCTTGGGAGTGCTTCTTCTTTGGTAACTATTCTCCATCTTCAAGTATTTTCATTTCTCTCCGATCCTGCAAAAAGGAAATTGTAGATGCTGTCGTTTTCAGAAAAAAACACAATTTCCAATAAAACTGAGAGGAGAGACAACATTCCTATTAAGGGATTGGATTCAGCATGATTTAAATAATGCATTTCAGTATATGTATCTCCCAATGTAGTTGTATGTATACAATTTTTGAGGATCCACCCTTTATTTGTAAATACACACATAAATAATAGTATTCAATTATCAATCTTTTAGTTGACATAAACATACATGAAAAAGGTAGTTATCTAAATGAAGATGCCCACTGCCACTGCCCTTGAATCCAGTCCAACTCAGACAAAATTCCTATCAAGTTTCTGAGATTGTAAATGTTGAGGAGAGCAGCCTCAGCATTCTCCCACAGAGAAGCTGAGGGGGGAGAGGGGACGTTGAACCATAGACCTTGAAGTTAGCAGTCTAACACCTAACCCAAAGGGCACCATAATCTTTGAGAAGAATTTATAGAGAAGTTTATAGCATTCCCTTCTGTGCTATCTTCTTTCTGTTTCCCATCATGCATGTGAGCTTTTCAAAAAGAAGTGGGTTGTAGGAAATCTACCCTAGATATGATAAGGCTTCTTTGAGAAGCTTCTCAACAGGAGTGCCAGGATTAAGGACACTTTTGAGCTCTTCTGATCTGGGTTGCAACAGCCACATGAAGCATTTGTCTGTTTGCACCCTTATCAGTGTTGTATGTTGTTTAACCAAAGGGTGGGAGGTTTCAAAAAGTGGGATGCAAAGATATTTTTGGTATTTTTCCACATATTTCTTTAAGCCCCTGTGTGTTCTTATAAACAAATGACTCATTACCTAAAATTATATAGCCATGGACAAAGAGCCCCAAAAGTGAAATTTCCTGTTCCATAGAAAATAAATTCTAAATGTCATTTTGGTTTCCAAGAGGTTAAGATCACAGTCCAGCATCTAACCATCTGAAGAAAAATTACACACAATGTGTGCAAACATGATGCCACTGACTACAAGGAGCTGTGCCATCTAAAAACTGCTTAAAACGTGACATGTTTGAACTTTCAGCATACTTGGTCAACTTCCAGAAAGCTCTACCAGTCATAATTAACCACGAATGAAATTTTACTGGGGAAAAAATTACAAGCTGTATTCAAAATCTCTTCAAATCTAAGAGCATGAGTTCCATAAGAATGATTGCCTTCCAATATAAGAGACGGCCACAGAAAGGTTCAGAAACAAATCTGTCCCCAACAGCTAATAATTCACCTATTATCAAACCCTCCAGAATCATAATACCTCAGTCCCAACTGTGAGCCTGCAAATATGTGACAAAGCAATTGATGGATTGCAGTGGCCAGCCAAATGGGTAATGTGCCTTGGGATTCAGGGAACTCTACCAACCCTATGTGTGAGAAGAATTTATGAAGATAACATGACATGCTAATATATTTTTACAGCTTAAACAAGATATTTCATGCCATTTTCCAGCACCACACATAGTTTATCAATATAACTCTTAAGACCTTTATCCCCTTTTGTTTCCTTGCTGTTGCACATAATATAATCATCAAAAAGGCTAAGACTAACCGATGAATAGAAACATTTAAACCCTAGACAGAAGTTCCTTTTCTTTCCTTTTTCTCTATTTTTAGTCTGCCCACTGGTTCATTTTTTTCTTCTAGTTTGTTGTTGTTGTTTTAATTGCCTTGATTCAGCCTTCAATCACAGAAACAAAGAAAAGAAGCTTTGAATGACTTAGATATAACCTTTGAAAATCTCATTCTTCTATCTCCTTTTAGATGGGCCAGGTGTTGGGTCAAATTCTGAAGCAGCACTGGCTAGAATTCAGGTATCTTTCAGAAAGAAATCAAGGTCACCACCTCTGACGGATAAAACTGTTAGTTCATAGGTAGAAAAAGACCTCAATGCTGTCCTCTCCTCTAGCTGTTGATGAATGCCAAGGCTACTTTTGAAAACTACTTCTCATTCCTTAATTCAGTCGATGCAGTTAACTATGGGAAAGTACTTCAGGCTTCTCTGCTTAATCATGCTTACTATATAAAAATATGTTCTGATGCAGCCACTAGTTAACAGAAATTTTTGTAAATTGAAATCGTTCATATATGCCAGGCCTGTCAGAGGTGGTGATAAAGAAGGAACAAGCCGTGAATGTTCAGTGAGTCATTAGTGTATGTTTCACACTGTGTGCTTTTCCTGAATTAGCTCACGTAGTCCTTATACAACCCTCAGAGATAGGGATTGTGATGGTGCCCATTTTCTAAATGAGGAAACAGGCTTCAGAGTTTGAATCATGTCCCCAAGGTCACCAACCTAGAAGTGGAAGAGAGCTGGAATTTGAACTCGAACCCACCCTGCTCAAAACCCACCCTGTTCTGACCTAGGCTTAATTCTTTCTGAAAAAAATTCGCATGCATGCACACTGTTTCCCAACTTCTAGAAAGTCAGTCATGCATGCAAATAAGATTTAGTCTTATCACAAACCTTTGAAAATCAAATAAATATAAATGACAGCCTTCACCCATTGTAAAAGATGTGAGCTTGGGAGGGGGGGTATACTTCAAACTGTAGACTTCTTTTTTCTCCTTTGTGTAAATATCACTGGATTGTCAAAAGAAAAATGAGATCAGATGAGTCACGTGTAGAGTAAAAGCCAAAAAAAAAGGAAGCATTTACCTTGAATCTATTCAGTCCACCCACCACCATCAAGTTGACCCTGACCAGCAGCAACACTATTGGATAAGTAGAACTGTTCCTTAAGGTTTCTAAGACCGTATGCCTTTACAGGAGCAGATGGCCTCATCTTTCTCCCTGAGAGCAGTTGGTGAGTTTGAACTGATGACCTAGGTATGTAATTCTTATCCCACTGTGTCATCAGGACTCCTTCTTACCCCATTTAGAGATTTCTCAAAATTTACGGTGGCTTGCTTTGAAAAATAAACTGCCTCACACACACACACTCATACTCCCCTTCTTAATGGCTTTCATATAAAAAGCAATTTCACAGAAATCTGTCAAAGATATTGGAACGTGTCCAGTAAGTCTAATAGGAAAATATTACCTGACTGAACCTTTAATAACGACTTACTCCCGAGACACTTTGTCAACCAGGAGTCTGCATGTAGAATGAGACTCAACTCAGGTACGGTTTAGAATTAAGATTGAGCATATCACATTCTCAGATTAAAATAATAAGCATCATAAAACAAGTGATGTAAGCTGTCTGCAAAAGGTACTTGCCTTAGCGTTGCAAACTCGTTATTGCTGGAGAAAGTTATCTCTTATACCTCAACAATAGGTGGGAAGCTGTGCCCTTCTATAGAATAGTCGCTTGTCTGTGCTTATTGAATACTTAAAATGTGTCTCATCAAGAGTCAAGCATGCTGTAAGTACAAAATAAGTACTAGATTTTAATGATAGTAGTAAAAAGAGGATTGCAAAAGGTCTCACTAATATTTTTCTGCTGACGTGTTGGAAAGGATATATATTGGGTACATCGTATATAATAGTAATCTCTAAATATATAACTTATTAAATTATTTAATATAATGTAAAATTGTTTCATCTGATTCATTTAATTTTTAATGTGTAGACTAGAATTTGTTTGTTTGTTTTGTTTTGGGGGGAGGGGGCATCACTGCCCTCTGGTGGCGGAAGTAGGAGTCCCAGCCTTTGCTCCTGTGGAGCTGCTGCTGGAATTGAACCTCCATCCCAGTGGGCCACAGTCCAGCGCACAACCACTACATCACCAGGGCTCAGTCGTAGACTAGAATGTTTAAAGTATAAATGCACTCCACATTTATGCACATTCTATTGTTTTGTCGAACTAGTTTTGCATGTTTGTCAATTGTAATCAAGGAAAATTAAAAATAATATCATTAATCAGTGAATAAATTAATACAGTTAAGCATAAAACCTAGGAAAGAAATTTAAAATCTCTCATTCATATCTTCAGTATGGTCTGGTGATGAAAAATCCTGACAATATGACTGATATTGTTTACTGAAATGGAAAGAATCCTTCCATGGAAAGGAAAAAAGAGATTGCCATTTTCACTCAGCTCTAGCAGTTTAAAGGAGACTCCATTAAGAACATTGTTTCTCTGTTCTTAACATAAAAGCTTTCTTATTTATTAAGGGAACTTCTAAGTCTACCTAAGTAAAGGGAAAGTCCTCTTCAAATGGATTAATTTTTGTATTCCTCTAGACATCTGTCCTCTTATACTTCTCTCTACAGAAATAATTTAAACTTCTGATTGATAAATAAATTTCTGCTTAGCCTTTTTAATATAATTTCATTTTCCAGAACTTTATTTCCCTGGGAAATAACACTATTCTTTCAGTGTAGAATGGACCCATTGTGGCCATCAATGTGAAGTCCTGTGCAGGCTGAACTACTAGCCCAGCATTAATATAACCTTAATTTTTGGTTAATCCCCTAATAAAACTCCTTGTATGACTTCTTGTGGGTCTTGTAAAAGGATTGGACTGATGCATCATGATATGAGAATGAATGGATCTCAAAATGACTGCAGTGAAGGGCATAGAAGGACTTCCTTATTACCGGGAGGCAGAGATCAGTCATTCTTTGCATTCTACCCATTCTTCTTTAACATATCTGCAACCAAGCATTCATCCCACTGCATTATTTCTATGATAAGTCCAAAATTTTATTGTAATAGTCACCCAGAGCTCACAGACTGTACTCCTGATAAACAGAGGGCTTAATTAAGGGAACTGATAAGTGACGACAAATCAGGATCTGTAGATAATAAGGATGCAATCACTGGTTCAGAGTAATAACTCTCCTCAGGCCCCAGCCTGGGGGTTCTAATACTGAGCCTCTCAATCCCCTGGTCTCTAGATGGTTCCTCTGCTAATGTTACACATACCCTATTTGCAGAGCCCCACCTAATTATTTGCTGAGAGTTACAGAGCCATAGGGTAGAAGAGACATATCCAAAGGCAAGAGTGCCGACAGCCTTTGTATCAGGCAGGGACCATTGTAATCTTGATTATGCTGGATGGAACTAGATACTTGACCATTTGATCCTCCTGGAGACACAGCCTGAATTTGCACTGGGTGCAAATATCTGTTAGTTGGTCCCTGACAGAAATTGTATGTTGATGAGGGTCTTCTCCTTCTTAAACATTATTTGTATTTTTGTGTTTATACTAATATGATCTTATCCTTACCACCTTAGTGTGATTTGTTTTTTTTTTTAATGTTTTCTGTTGGGTATCCCAGCTGTGAAGCACAGGGGGTGTGGGTGTATAATGATAATCGCTGATATAGGGGGGTGCTATAGGGATTGCAGGGTGGGCGATAGTGAGGGGAGAGGGATCTTGGGAGTAAATAATGAAGACAGGAGACTGTAGGAAGTTCTAGAAATGATGGTGATTGCACAAGTCATTTTAAAGGCTGTTAACCAAAGGAGTTGGGGGGATACTCTAAGAGTTATGTGGTCATTATTTTTACAATTCTCCTTGATATGATTGAAAATGATTGAACTACTCAATGGTATGATATGCAAATTATGTATCAATAAAACTGTTGGGGAAAAAAAAAAGAAGAAATTTGACTTCATCACAATAACACAGTTCTCAGTTCCATGATCCTGGAGAGGTTATTTAGCCTTTCTATACTTTAATATCCATTTCAGTTTCCTGTTCTATAACTAAAGGAAAATAAGGGAAACAGTATTTATAGGACTGTGATGAGAATTGAATATCTTAGCTTACTTCTTCTATGATCCAACAAGTTGAACAAATAGCCCTTTTAGTTTTTTTCTAGTCCTTCACCCACCACTAAGGTAGATGAGAGGCATGTTTGTTTAAGCTGTCTACTTATAGAAATTGGTATCTGCACACTGTACTTTATTAAGAAAAATCTGAACTACAACGGGAGAGGAGATTTAAAATAGATTCCACTTTGGGAAACAAGTCCTATTAAAAATGGTACAACTATCTATAATAATAAAGACATGAAAGTTGGGGGGGACCCAGCAAGGTTAATGTCATTGACTCAGAACAATTCTGTAGGACAGTATAAAACTGTCCCACATGTTTCTTAGCCTGTAACTCCGGGGCCATACACCACCACATCTTTATCCTGCAAAGTGGCTCATTAATTTGAACTGCCAACTCTAAGTTAGTAGCTGAGCACCTTAATCACTGTGCCAACAAGGAGTCCCAAACCCACGTCTAGCAAGTCAATTCCAAATCATCACCACCCTATTTAGAAGTTGTGAGTCCAAATCTTTAGGGCAACAAATAGGCTCAACTTTCTCCTATAATAAAGAAATATCAAAAAACTCAGTGCCATCAAGCGATTCTGAATTTCAGCCATCATGTAGGACAGAGTAGAATTGCCCTTGTGGGTTTCTGAAGCTCTATCTTTAAAGGAACAAACAGCACCTTTCTCCCATGGGGCGACTGGTGGATTTGAACCACCAAGCTTGTGGTTAATATCCCTTTGTATAGCCCACTAGGACAACAGAACTCGTCAAGGAAGGAAGAGAGGGGAGAGAGGACTACTTAGTGGACACCATCAATACCTGTATTTGGAGTATAGGAAAAAGAAAAACATTTGAAAAATGATCAATAGTGAAACACTTTAGGTCAACAAAGTACAGCGTGAATTCAAATTTGATTTGATTCAAGTAAACACTCAAGAGTAGACATGGGGAAAATTGAGCCAAAAGTTACTCAGAGAGGATGTTAAACTATTAAACAAGTCCAATCTTCCTGACACATTTTCAAAGTGTGTGCTAACCTAATCTAAAAAAAAAAGTGAAAGCAAATTGTCTAGCCTTGTGATAGGTAACAATAGGTGGTATGTTCCCCCACATCCCTTTTTGTTTCTTTGATTCCAAGAAAATTTTGGAACTGCCCTATGAACAAGTTAAGCAATCAGGAAAGAAGGAAAAAATTGTTACTGATTAGTTTTTCAGAAGGATTGCACGTAGCTGCATATATACAAAAAATGTATATTTATTTTAATATCACATTCTTAAAGATTTTTTGTGTGTATGAATTAGGTGAGGTTTTATTTTACTATCTCTTAAAAAACATTCACTCAAGATAAAGGAAGCATTTGTTTGCTGACACATTGGCCAACACATAATTATTTTACATTATGTCATTCTATAAAAATAGATCTCACCATGTAAATGTTTATTTTTAAGTCAATGGTGAAAACAGTTAATTAGAGTACTCCATGTTTATATTGCTTTTCCACGAGAATAATCTCTCTGTGTACTACTTATCATTTTGAAATCATTTAAAAGTATATGTTTTAAAATATTTTAAAGCCAACAATGATGCTTTGACCTATATATCACAGAAACAATTTGCCTTGGTTTGTCCTATAGCCTACACAAGAAGTGTTCGGATTGTTTTATTACAGTACTTCATCTGACTTTTGACTTTATCAGGATTTTTAAATCTGTGATCAAAATAAAGATTTCAATCACTTACCATGTGTTTATTTGTGATAGGATAAATATAGAAAGGCTTCTACTTGGGGTAATAATTTAGTCAATGAATACTTCCTCGTGCCTTTTTTTTAATTGAATTTTACCACTATTTATAAAAGACGTCAAGAGAACGTTACTCTAAATTTTCCTGCATTCATCTATGTGGTATGCATATGTGCTTATATGCATATTTCTTGTTGTTAGATTCATTCCTTGTATTCTAACTCAAATCAAGCTCATGTGCCAAAGCACTGCCTACTCTTATACCACCTTCACAATGAGTGTTATGGTTGAGCCCATTGTAGCCGCTGTGCATTCAGGTCATCGAAAGTCTTCCTCTTTTTTACTCACCCTCTCCTTTACCAAGCATGATGTCCTTCTCTCAGAACTGCTCCCTTGTGATACCACATCCAAACACCATAAGAGAAAGTCTCAGGATCCTGCTTTCTAAGGACATTCTGGCTGTATTTTCTTCAAAATACATTTGTTTCCCTCCTGGTCTCACTCACTCACTGGCCTTGACTCATAGTGACCCTAAAAAACAGGGGATAACCACCCCTGTGGGTTACCTTGACTGGAGTAAGCCCCACTTTCCTCCTAAAGAGGCATGGGTGGTTTAGAACTGCTGACCTATTGGGTTAGCAGCCCAACTCGTTAACGGCAGTGCCACCAGGATGCTGTCTCCTGGTAGTCCATGGTATTTTCAGGGGTCTCTGCCAACATCATAATTCAAAGACTTCAGCTCTTTTCTTCCCTTCCTTATTTCTTGTCCGATTCCCAAAAGCACAGGGAGGCTTTGGTCAAGTCGACCTTTTTGTCCTCTCAGGGGCATCACTGTCATTCCATCATCATTCAATGCCATTTCCCACTTGCTTTTTGAAATTAATATATCTCCTTCTACATGCTGAACCTTGGAAATAAATGTCCACATGTATGCTTTCAGACTACATTAAAAACAAAAGTGGCCACTTTGGTCTACAACAAAAGAATCGTTGCTCCTAAAAATTGAAAATGGAAGAGAGGAACTTGAAGACTATAGCACAGTTTCCAACAGTCCACACCTGAGCTATTTGGGAAATTATTCAGCAATTTGAGACTGATAGAGATCCAAACAGGGTGAGGGGTAGCTAAAAATAAGCGACAGGTTCAACAACCTACTTTTGTTTTAAAAGTATGGCCTTTGAAGAAATGGTTGTAGTGTTTTTAGAAGAAATATCCATAAATGGCTAGAGGCATCCTAGACCTCTTCCAGAGTATGTTAGTCTATGTAGACTACAGAAACAAATTCGTAAACACTCAGGTGTGTATAAGAGGTTTATATACAAGAGCAACTGTGCACTAAGAAAACATCCCAAACAGTTCAGTCTAAAGTCATAAGTCTGATATTAACCCATATGTCTGACAGCAATCTATAAAGTACCCTCCAGACTCACAAAACACATGCAATGATGCTGAATACAGGAAGAGCACAGGCCAGTGGGTGCAAAGTCAGTGGTGGTAGAAACATCTCTGCACTGGCAGGGCTCTCTCTGTGGCTTCTCTGGCTTCAGAGGTCTGATTGCATCCATGTGGTTTATCCAGCTCAGGGAACTCTGGTAGTTTCATGCGTCTTCTCCTCAGGGCTGTCTCAGAGGGAGTAAGCCTTGTCGGTAGAGTCTCCAAGCGAGCATGCAGTGTTGTCAGTAGAAAGTCTCCAGGAAGCGAAATGAGAGAGACAGTGTCTCTGTCTCCAAGAAGAAATTCTCACACTTCCCAGAATTCTCAGGAGAAGCCCATGCCCACACAGAGGTCTTATTGGCGATCTCCAGATTGACAGGCTAGACTCCACTCCTACACTCTTAATCCTCGAATCGACACCGGTTTAGGTGACTACCACATAGGGTCCATTCAAATTGCTCATATTTGGAGGGAAATTCGATTCAACCCATAAGTCCTTGAGTTCAATATTTTCTCCAACATCACGATGTTACTTAGTGCACGAGTTGTAAAGAGAGTTGTTTTCTGTATGTTGAGAATGAAGGCTTCAGTCTTTGATCGTCCTCAGAAAGTGCTTCAAGTCTTCTTTGTTTTCGGAAAGTAAGGCTGTGCTTGCTAAAGTGATTTGGCTTGGTATTTTCTGCGTTCCACTGAATCACCTTCTTTGTAATAGCCAAAATATCTGGATCTCTTCCACTTGGTTGGCCAGATAGCTGACTTCCTATCTTAATATAAAAGAGAGAGCTCTTCCAGTGTGGCATCTTTTTAAGTAAAGAACATCCAGGGGGATTCTTCAGTTTCTGGAGTCATTGTCTTTCAATATTTCAGAAGTCAATGCCCTGAGTGCAACTTCGACTTGGAGGTCCCTTGCTATTGGTTTTGTTTGTTGGTTTTGTCACATCCTCCCTCCAACCTGAGGAGGGCTCGGGGCCACGTAGTGTTTCTTTCCGTTGTGTAGCCATGGGTCAGAAAGGACTTACTGGCACCTGACAACGACAACCACCTCCTAGATGAATGCTGACCAACTATTGGTATATTGTCTATTCCTTCCCTCCTTTTTTAATGTTTCCTACATCACTCAGCATCTTATTTGTCAAGGTGACATTTTTTGCTTTTCAACATTTGAAAGGAGTTTTTGTTTAAATCATTTCATTAGGGGCTCATACAACTCTTATCGCAATCCATACACGCATCCATTGTGTCAAGCACATTTGTACATTTGTTGCCATCATCATTCTCAAAACATTTGCTTTCCATGTGAGCCCTTGGTATCAGCGCCTTGTTTTACTCCTCCCTTTGTACTCCTCCTTCCCTCAAGAATCCTTGATCATTTTTTCTTTGGTGGGCATCACTGCCCTCTGGTGGGAGTGGGAGGCTCAGCCTTGTTCCTGGAGAGCTGCTGCTGGATTTGAACCTCCAGGCCAGTGGGTCACAGTCCCGCACTCAACCACTACGCCACCAGTGCTCAGCCCAAGAATCCTTGATAATTTATAAGTTATGGTTATTTTGTCATATCTTACACTGTCCAATGTCTCCACATTTCTGTTGTACATCCCCCAGAGAGGAGGTTATATGCAGATCCTTGTAACTGGTTGCCCCACTTTTGTAACAGATTTGCTTAGAGTAATAAGTTGTTTCATTTATTGACTGGGGTTGATTGGAGTTGATTGTGGAGTCAATTAAAAAAAATAAATCCCCAGGCTGAGCCCTGGTGGCCTAGTGTGGGTTTGAGTGTGGGTTTGCTGCCCACGGGCTTGGCAGTTCAAATCCAGCAATGGCTCTCCAGGAGCAAGGCTGGGTAGCTCTCACGACCACCAGAGTGCAGTGATGCCCCCCAAAAAAGACAAATAAATCCTCAACATCTTCAGCACTTTTTGCAGTTATTGTGATGTTGATTATTGGTCCCGCTATAAGGATTTTTGTTTTATGTTTAAAAAAATGAACATTTTATTGAGAGCTCTTACAACTCTTGTAACAATCCACACATCAATTATATCAAACACATTTGTATATATATCATCATCATTAATTTCTCTTTTTTGCCATCATTAATTTCTAGACAATTATTTTCTATTGAGCCCTTGGTGTCAGCTTCCCCCCCCCCCACTTTGTGGTCCCTTGATAAATTATAAATTATTATTTTCATATTTTAATACTAACTGCTTACTCTCTTGTTGTTCAGTCCCCTGGAGAGTGGTGGTGTGTGGTTATGTGCTGATCATGATCTCTTATGTCTTATCTGCATCCTCGCATATGCTCCACTCTAGACCTCAGTGAAAGGCAGTACTAGGTTCATGGCAGTGGGGGGTGAGGAAGTCTCAAGGACCCAGAGGAGTATTGTGTGTTTTATAGGTGCTTTAGGACCCCCTGATTGACTCATCCCTTCACTGTGACCCCTCTGTAAGGGGATGTCCCATTGTCTATAGATAGGCGTTAGGTCTTCACTCTGACACCCCTCATTCTCTGCAATAAGGACATGGAATTGTGATTTTTTTTCTTTTTTAAATCGTTTTGGGGTTTCTTGGTTAGGTCTCTATTATTGTTGGGTTGCCTACTTATATAAGATAGGTATGGGAAGCAAGCTGGAGGAGAATGCAATGGGTCTGATGGTCTGGGATCGACTGCAAGAAGAAGGAGCTGGGGGAAGGGAGCAGTGAAGAAATGCCATAGACAAGGGCCAACAAGGGGATTAAAATCAACAGCAACAAGGATGTAGATATCCTGGGGGTGTTGAAGCAACAGTAACCTAGCTGAGAGGAATTAGTAAGAGGCAGATGTAGAATGAGCATGATGGTCGGGCAGGGGGAAGGTGAAAGGAAAAAGAAGAACGATCTAGGAAGCAAAGATTTGAGTAGAGGTATAAACGTAAGTGTATACAAATGCTAATACACTAATTCATAAAAATAGAGGTATTGGGGGGCTGAACCCTGGTGGCGTAAGTGGTTCAGTGTGGGACTGTGGCCTGCAGTCTTGGTGGTTCAAATCCAGCTGCAGCTCTCAGAAGCAGTGCTGGGTAGCTCCCACGACCACCAGAAGGCAGTGATGCCCCCCCCCAAAAGATAGAGGTATTGGATCATGTACGTATATTTATATAGCAGTACACTGAGGTTATGGATGGACTTTGGGCCTCTGCTCTTGTCCTTCCTCAATGTCAGAACACCTTGTTCTAACAACTTGGCATTCTGTGATGCTCACCCTTCCAGAACAATCACTGAAGAAAAAATGGGTGCATAAACAAAGTGATGAAGAAAGCAGATGGTTCCTGGCTAACAAAAAATAAAGAGGCTGGTGTCTTAACGGCTTGAAGTTAAACAAACAGTCATCTACTAGAGAAGCAACAAGTCCACATGGAAGAAGCACACCAGCCTGTGCGATCATGAATTGTTGCTGAGAATAGGTAACAGGCATCAGAAGACGCAAAACGAACGAACAAAAACCATATTATTTTCTTTATACTAATGTGTGCTACAGACTGAAAACAATGATCTTTGATCTTCCTCAAGAAATATTTCTAATCCTCTTAGATTTCAGCAGGCAAAATTGTCTTACCTGCTTATTAATGTCTTTGTTAGCGTGTATTTTAGTGTCAGAAAATGTCTTGGAGAAAAGTTTTCATCTTGTCAAATCTGTACGTTCACAAGTAATCTAAGAAATCCAACTACATGAAGAATAGTGCTGCAGGTTTGGGAGAAGATGCATTCATAATCTATGTGACACAGATGGAACAAACTTACGTGCCTAAAGTGAAGACTAATTGAAGTGCTCACTAAGGAGCATCAAAAACTAAGGTCATCAGTATGAAATGTACTGGAAAATGAAGGAGATGGAAACCCTGCACAAACAAAGATGTAGGGTCCTGCAACCATAGAAATGTATAGCTTCGGAAGCTCAGCTCTCTTCTATACAGGGTCCTTGATGTGGGATCAACTGGACACCAGTGGTTTGGGATTAAGGTTTTTTATAATTATATGGGAAGACATAGATGGTGTAAATGGTGAGTGGCTATGGCTGCTCATCAAGTCATTTGAGGTTCAACTCTACCCAAAGGCTCCTCAGAAAATGATCCTGAGGGTGTTCTTTTAAAAAAAAAAATCAGCCATTAAAAACCCCGTGGAGTTGTGGAACACTAGGGGTCACCATGAGTCAGAGTTGATTTCACGGCAGCTACTCTTATTTATTTTATTTAATTTTATTACTGTTACAGTACTTTTGTTCTTGAGGAGAGGAGCAGTATCTTATTTCTTATAAAACCTTCATCACCTGTGCCTGGCATAGCCAAGAAACTTAAAGGATATTTCCTAAAGAAATACTTAGCTTCACTTGTGATGCTTAAGTCTATGATATCCTGGGAAGTAGGAGGTATCTAGTAATAGAATTCTCCTCTTCCATGTAGGAACCCAGTTCAATTTCTGACCACTGTACCTCAGGTGCAGCCACCATGCTGCTGTGACGCTAAGCAGATTTCATCAGAGCTTCCACATTAAGGCAGTCAAGGAAGATAAGCTTACAATCTACTTCCAGAGAGCAACCAGTCAAAAGCCTGTGTTTGACAGTAGTCCAATCCACAACCAATCACTGCTGGTGTTCTGTAAGACTGGATAGTGTTTCACTTTGTTATGCTTGTGTTTGCCATGTGTCAGACACCTACTAATGGCACCTAATGATGTGAATTTCGAGTTTCCTTTTGGTACACCCTGTGTACCTAGAATTCTGACACCTAGAATTCATCTCAAGTCGTCCCACCTTTGCCATCTGAACACAACCAAAAAGTGGATCTTATGACCTTCTGTATTTCAGAGATTGCAGAAAAGGGTTCTAGCTGCCTTCTTCAAATTTTCACTTATAAATAGTCATGTTACACTTCTTGATTCATTTTTTTAATCGAAACAGTTCTCATTCTGGGCCACACGAGATATTTCAGTATGAATTTCTTCATGCTGATTTTGGTATTTAACAACAAAAAAAACACATTGTGATAGGAAGGTTTGCTGTATCAACCTGGCAAACGAACACATGTGGGATCAATTGAAGGGCCAAGAGATAAATGGCTTGGTGAGCCTGCCTCTCTTGTCTCTTGCTCTTTGATGATTGAACCCACAGGTGGCTGCCTTAACTTGTTCTCTGACTTAATTTGAACACCTCACCCATGGACTGTGTCGCTATAATTTGAGGTTTCTTTCAAGCCCTGCTTCACCACACTACTGGAGAATACACCTATTGAGCTGGGGACTGTCGGACCCTGTCATTTGGCTGACTGTTGGTGACCTGCCTTGCTGTCTGTGGCCACATAGCCTGAATAGCTCTGCAGAGAACTCAACTGTCTGCTTCCTTGACATGCACTTGGTGGTCCTCAAAACTTGAAGGGCTGTCAAGGTATTAGCTGTCTCCTGGATGTGAGTGGCGCTGAGCCGTTTGTACTGCTCTATAGATTAATTTGCTTTTTTATTTCTTATGTTACATATATTTATATAGGTATAAATAGATCTATGTGTATAAATATATATATAATCATAAGTGTCCTGGTTTTGTTGCTCCAAAGAAGCCTCTCTAACATAAACACCATTTCCACTTCATCTATATCCCTTAATATTATTTTCTTAACTTTCTGAAATTAAATTGAAAAATCCAGTCTGGGGACATCCCTTTATAGAAGGATCACTTCAGGGAAGAGACAAGCCAGTCAGGGTGCAGTGTAGTAATGATGAAACATACAACTTTCTTCTAGTTCTCTAGTTTTTAAATGCTTTCTTCCCACCACCCACCCCCACTATCATGATCCCAATTCTACCTTTCAAATATGCCTAGACCAGAGATGTACACTGGTACAGATAGGAGCTGGAAACAGAGAATCCAGGACAGATGATCCCTCAGGACCAATGGTGAGATTGGCAATAGTGGAAGGGTGGAGGGAAGGTGATCTAGAAAGGGGGAAGCAATTATAAGGATCTACATATAACCTCTTCTCTGGGGGACGGACAATAGCAAAGTGAGTGAAGGGAGATGTCAAACAGTGTGAGATATGACAAGATAATAACAATTTCTAAATTATCAAGGGTTCCTGAGAGAGGGGGAGTGGGGAACAAGGGGGAAAATGAGGAGCTGATACCAAACGCTCAAGTGAAAAGCAAATGTTTTGTGAATGATGATGGCAACAAATGTACAAGTGAGCTTGACACAATGGGTGTACATATGGATTGTGATGAGTTGTATGAGCCCCCAATAAAATGATTTTTAAAAAATCAGTCTGGGCTGCCAACTATATGGTCAGTGATTCAAGTACACCAGAAACACTGCTAAGCTAAAGTAAAATGAAGCTGTATAGTCCCAGGAAGATTGAGTCTGGGAAATGCATAGAAAGAGATCTAATCTGCTAGGTATAGTCACTATAAATCTGAATTAATTTCACAAACTGTGTCAAGTAAAGTCAATCCACAAGTATCAATCCATTTATATTTTTATTTACATGACTTAAATTAAAATCCATCAGCTACTGGGCTGAGCCCTAGTGGCCTAGTGGTTGAGTGCGGGACTGTGGCCCACGGGCTTAGCGGTTCAAATCCAGCAGCAGCTCTCCAGGAGCAAGGCTGGGCAGCTCCCACGACCACCAGAGGGCAGTGATGCTGCCCCAAAAATAAAACAAAAAAATCCATCAGCTGCTAATGCCAAAGTAGCAAAGTCGTGCAAACCGGTTACAGCTTCAAATGTTCACCAAAGTAAATGAAAGGGATTATTTGTTGTTGTTGTTGTTGTTGTTGCTTTGGGGGAGAGCGGCAAGCATTGCCTCTGTAAATTTTTAGAGTATTCTAAATAAAAGGTTTTCTCCTTATCCTCTAAAAAGAGTCTTATAGTCTCCAGGCTTAAGAGTAAAGTAAAAGCAAGATAAAATTGCCTCGTCAGCTGTAATAAATGTACTTTATATCATTATGTAATACCTAGGCCATAAGGAAATACCAAAGAGGCTTTAGTGAAGCTTCTCACTGCCATGGAGTCAATGCGGACTCAAAGTAAACCCTGTCACTTCCCAACACTCTAACTCAGAAATTCTCAACCTGGGGGTGGCCACCCCTTTGGGGGTGAAATGATCCTTCACAGGGGTCACCTAAGGTCACTGGAAAACATAAATATTTCACATTATAAATTACATATTGTCTTGTAAATAATCACTACGCTTTATGTTCAATTTTGTTCAATTCGTAACGATGAAAATACATCCTGCTTATCAGATATTTACACTATGATTCATTACAGTAGCAAAGTTATAGTTATGAAGTAGCAATGAACATAATTTTATGCTTGGGGGGGGGGCGGTCACCACCACATGAGGAACTGTGTGAAAGGGTCACAGCACGAGGAAGGTTGAGAACCAGGGCTCGAACTCTTTGCAGGAGCAGAAAGCGCAGTCTTTGTCACACGGAGATGCTGGTTTCGCACAGCCTACCTTCTGGATCCCAGGCCATCACGTAACCACCATGCCACCAGGTTCCTTGGTAAAAATTCATCATTCTAAATTTGTAATAGTTTTACTTTTCTCAGGCTGAAATAATGTTCTAAATATAGAAGTGCCTATGAAGGACATGGTGGGTTTTTTTTTTTTTTACACTTCAACATAAATTCAAGGCTGAGTCCTGGTGGTGTAGTGGTTGTGTGCGTGACTGTGGCCTACTGGGTTGGCGGTTCAAATCCAGCAGCAGCTCTCCAGGAGCAAGGCTGGTCCTCCCACTCCCACCAGAGGGCAGCGACGCCCTCCCCAAAACATGCAAACAAACAAAACATAAATTCAAAATTAGACAAAGGCTAGCGAGTCACATCAATGAACGATCATGTGTATCTATAAATATAAGTTCTAGAATTAATATAAGTAGTCAGCAGTCATGATGCGTTTGCATTTAAAAAAAATTGCTGTGGGGTCTATCCCAGCACCCAGGGACCACACAGAACTGAGTAGAACTGCTCACCGGGTTTCCCAGGCTGTCGGTCTCTCTGGAAGCAGACTGCGGCATCGCTCTCCCACAGATCCTGGAGAGTTCGAATCACTCAAAAACGATCTCGTCGGGGCTTCTCTGCTTCTGCCTTAGAGGTTGCCGTTGTTGATCAGCATCCCTCTGACTCTTCCAAGCTGTAGGAAATGTCATGAGGGGGAGGAAAGGATTGCAGTGAGCCCGTGGAGATGCTGTCTAAATGACTACAGTGAAATTCTCGTGGGCAAAGAGTGAGGGAAAGTTAACTTCTGGGCCTTAAGATCTGCAAAGAGGAGTCGTTCCTGGGTGACATAAAGAGTGGAGCTTTGGGCTAGGACCCAGACGGTTAACAATTTGGACGAGCACAGAGACCCCTTAGAATAAAGACCTGACATCCTGCTTCCAGACCCCTCTAGAAAAATCCTGTAGTGCAGGTGCCTGCAGCCCCTCTGCCCTCCATGAGTTGGAATTGACTGAATGGCTACCGAAGCTTGGGGGAGAGGTTTGCATCAACAAAGAGATGACAATATTGATCATCTGAAGAGATCAAATGTATTGGCAACTTCACATTAGAAAGTGGTGGACCTTATCATCTTCTCTCCCTTTTGACACATTGTGAGTTTGCTCTGACTTTTATTTCTGTTTTCCTTCAAGCTAGAATGTACCCAAGTTGTATTTCGTAACTGCTGATGGCTTTTTTGACTCCTTGATATGTACTCCTCTATATTTTTCAGTATATCACTCAAGGTGGATGAGTCTACAGAGCCAATAACTAAGTTAAGGGTTCCTGGGAGCTATGGCAAGGAAGGAAGATGGGAGGGTAATGGGGAACTGGTAACAAAGAGTACCAGAAAAAAGAAATGTTTTGGAAATGATTGTGATAGCAACAACACTTCTTGATGCAACTGAACTATTGAATTGTATGATGTCCTAATAAAATAATATTTTAAATGGGAAAATGTATAGCAATAATTCACTCACAGGAAAATCTCCTTAAAGCAATAGTAAACCATGTAACTACAGTATTTTTTAAATTTTGTATCGAGATTTTCTTTCAGCTAATCACAGTCAGGTAAGCATTGGACTGCTAACTGCAAAGTTGTAAGTTCAGTCCCACCAGCCACTCCATGGGAGAAAGATGAGGCTGTGTATGTTACTGTAAAGATTTGCAAAGCCTTATTCACCCTATAGAGGGTTGTTATGAGTCTGAACCGGCTTGATGATAGTAAGTTCCCAATGAGTTCACAAATATTATGCCCTTGTTGTTCAATCAGAATTATCTGAGTCACATAATTTTTAGGATAAAAAGTTGGCCAAGAGAAACAATGTTCACTCCTATGGAATTTACTTAAAACAATGATCCATCACACACAGCAACATTACTAATTCGAGTGCTGACATCTCCAGAGTGGACAGTAAATATTGGGTGTGGTTTTTTTCTTGCAACAAAGTTAAAAGCAACAAAAATTCCTGGTGATCTATTACCTTGTCAGAGTCATAGAATCCATAGAGAAGGGCATAAAGCCCAGAAACTATATCATGCCCTCTGGGTAAATTTAAAGGAACTATGCTAGATACCAGAAGAGCATGATTAGTTTATATTGGGTCTGAAAGGAATGAATTAGCTGGCCATAGAAACACACTCTGTAGCACAGCTGAAAGCCCACAAAGAATGCAGGAAGTGATGAAGTGTGAGATGGCGTGACCAGAGCAGGCTGAAAAGCGACGATCTCTGATGAAGTGCAGCTGAGAATCCCAAGGAACGATGAAGGGAAACGGACGATGATCTCAAAGTCGCAGTCATACCTCCACAATGCAGTCTTCATCTGGGGGATCATCCAAATGACTGGGACGAAACTTGAAAGTTCATTGGGCTGAGTGTTGATTCACAATTATCAATTAGAGAATTAAAAGCAACACCCGGGGACCAAATCTTTAGATAACAGAAGCTCTCCTGTCCGCCTGTAATTGTAGTGATACATTGTCAATAGGTAATGATCATGAATGTCATCATTCAATTTCTGTATGCAAATTGTCTTGAAACTCAAAGAATGGTTTCATTTAATTTTAATGAATCCTGGATGACCAGGATTGCAAAAGTGTTCCTAAATTTCAGGACTGGTGTTTCAAATGGAAAGATCATAAGCTCCAAGGGGGCATCTGTCACTCTCAATCAATGAGTTAATGATGTCATATCGATCTGTGGCCACGAGGCAGAGGTAAAGACACGGGACAGTAAAATGTCAGAATTGATTGAAGTTCTGCTCTGGAAGTCACTACAGCATAGACTGTTTCAGCTGAAGACTGTTCTCATCCCGATTGGACTTTCAGCACTCAGCCCAAAGCCTATTAAATAGAATGAATTAAAAAAATCCTATACAAATAGGATAGGATTTGACCTATCCAAATCTCTCCCAAATTATCTTGATCAACTGCTAGAACAAATTCACCACACTGACCCAGTGTAGATCCAAATTCAAAACTCTGTGAATGGATTTATTTCATGTTGAGTCAATAAACATGATCTAAGAAAGTATTCATTTTAGAATTCTTGGTCCATCCCTGACCCTCTTTTTTGTCACCTTTTCATAGCTTTCTCCATGGCAAAGTACCTCCATTTGTGGTGCAATATTAATCGAATATTTATAGACAGATAATGTGTCAATATTATCTATTCAAGCATTCCTTATAATCTGACCATTCAATTTGAGTAGTTGTAAGGTCTATTAAAAAGACAAACTTTTTAAATATATGACATTTCTATTTCACTATATCTAGCTTTGAGTAAGCATAGCCTTTCTATCTTCTCAGTCCTGTGTTGAACATTCTAAAATGTTTTTACCAACTCTTTTTTTTGCATTAGAAGAAGTCTAATTCCTCTCTTTCATACTTATTCACTTCTTATCTCTTATTCAAAGAAAATTTTATCCTGAAAAAAAGTGCTTCTGGTCACCATGTTCCCTCCATTTACACTGCAATAATGAAAGACTCAAAACATCAAGTATAAGAACTGTTGGAGAAGCCGCCCTCACTCCTACTAATATGAATAGGATGTAGTCACAAGGTGTTACCAGGGGGAAACATTGGACTACTTTTTAAATTTTTTTCTGCAAAAATAAAAGCAATTATTATTAGAATAGCCCCAAGAAATATAGACAGGTAGACCAGAAAGCAGGGCCAGTGTAAGGGGCGGGGTGGGGGAGTGGGGAGGAGAAGTGAACAAGATGCAAGTTGAATTTAAACAAAGCTTTGATTTTAAGAGAGAATTTCACTTTAAATCCTGCATTTCACAGTGAGAAAAAGAAAGTTGATGATCAAAAAAGAGAAAGACCATTAAGGTAATGAATTGATTCAGTGGCTTGATGGTCATGGTGGTGCAGGACTGAGCAATGTTTCATTCTTGCACACAGAGTCACTATGAATCAGTCTAACTCCTACCACCAACAGCAAGTTAGTCATTTAGAACCAGCTCTTTGTGCACCCTATGCACTGGGTAGAGAAGTAGGAAGTGAAACAGGGAAAGAAAGGAAGGCAATCGAAGATGTGCTATTGAACCGTTTACCATCAAGAGAAACAGAAGTCCAATCCAACCCAAAGACCCAGGCAGACAATACAAAGCATACTTTAGACATACTCCAATCAAGGAATTTTTTTGTCAGGAACCACTTGGCTAATTATTTAGTAAGTCCTTGACCAATGTTTACTCTCAAGGCAACTTAATGCGACAGCCCTTACACAGACCAAACACACTCTGGCCAAAGAAAATCTTGCACAATCTCATGTGCCTGCCCTAGAAAGAAGTGGAATGAACATGTGTAGAGACTGAGTGCCCAGGGGGTTGACATCACCAGTCTATGCTACCCCGAATTCAAATAAAATTAGATTCCAAAGTCCAGTATATTTATGATCTGACCAGAAAATGAAGGAAATGGCGAAAGGAATGCTTATATGGCAGAGAAGACAACTCAAACAATATTATTTTTTAAATAAGATATGCTTGCCTTGAAGGTGACATTACTTAAGAGGAGAAGATGGAAAACTACAGGCATTGGGTCAAATCCAGTCTGCCCATTGTTTTTGTATGTCCCACTAGGTAAGAATGGTGCATACATTTTTTATGGTTTGAAAGAGAAAAATTAAAAGGATGATTCATGAAATGATCTTCACATTTCATTGTCCATAAAGTTTTTTTTGGATCACAGCGACAATCATTCATTGACATAGTGTCTATAGCTATACTGCCAATTGCACAGTTGACCAGGTATAACAGTAACCAGCTGGCCTGCAAGGTGTACAGTAGTTGCTATCTAGTCCTCCACTAAAAGGTTGGCAAATCTATGATTAAGATTTCCAATCAGACCTACTCTCAAGGACTATTCATGAATAGTATTTTTAGTAGGCCCGGTTGACTAGAGAAGCAAATCCAGTGACATTCATATATGTGTAAGAGGGACTTAATATCAAGAAGCAATTATATATTGAAAAAGCATCCCACACAAGTCCATAAACCCGACACTAGTCCATAACTTTGTCTTGAGACTCACACAGCCACACCCCATGATGCAGAATGTAGGAAGGTCACAGCGGAGAGTGGGGTCATCTGGATCCAGTGGCCATGGCTCTGCAGCAATCTGGGTCAGCCAGCAGGAATGTGAAAGCAGAGAGGGAGGTTCCCAAGACCCTCCTTACAAGAAGGCCATGCCCACCAGGAGACACCATCAGGCTGTGACTGATTGGTGGGTTAGATACCACCTCTATGTTTTTTTTTGGTCTAGTAAACACTTCTAAGACACACACACACACACACACACCATACTTTTTGACACTCTTTTTTTTGTGGGGGGATCACTGCCCTCTGGTGGTGGGAGTAGGAGACCCAGTCTTGCTGCTACATTTGAACCTCCAACCCAGTGGGCCGCAGTCCCGCGCACAACCACTACACCACCGGGGCTCAACCACCACCTCTATACTTTTATACATGTTCAAATTGACATGAAATTATGTAACTACCACAAATATGTTCCCTTGGTTATATGGGAAAACAAGGCAGTCGCTTTTCTCTCAGGTTTCAAAACCCCTGATTAAGCTGCTACCTCAAGCAGTCTTTGAGCTTCTTGGACAAGGAGGACTCTCTGTTACCCTTATTTTTCCTAAATCCATCATGGCAGAACAAAGACTAAAGTCCCTCATGATTGCCAATGTAAAACTTGTGGTGAGTTCTTCCTGGCAAAGTCTGTAGTCAAGGAATGAGCTTCTTAAAAGGAATCATGAAAATATAATAATCCTTTAGATCTGTAATCCTGTTTTCTCCGACACACACCGAAACAAAAATTGCAAACACCTGCTCATTCAGGGTTTCTCCAGACCTAATTTAGACTGGAAACTGATGTTTACACCTTTGGAAAGGAGCTGATTTTAAGAAAGGAAATCAAAAGATAGCACACCAAAAATGGGTGGCAGCAGGTGAGAAAGAATTTAATTAATACCATTAAGTCATCAGGCCAAAAGTAACAAATCGCTGGTGGAATAGAGAGTCATATAAACTGTTGGACATAAAGCTCTGGAATTAAAACTGGTACATTTTAATCAAATTCCAGGAAAACCCAATGTGCCAAATATAATCCAGCACTTAATGACAGGTCCATTTGTTCAGTCACGGAAAGAGGGGCCTGATGTGTGAATCTTTGCTGGAAGAGTCTGTCACATTTTGTTCCTCCGAATGCCCAGGTCTGTCCCTAGTCCCTTGTTTATAAAAGGACATCAGCATTCTCCTGGACACACACGTCAGTGTGAAGGAAACTTGTAAATAGTACAAGAGAAAAGTGTTCCTGGTCGTAACATAGCCTGTGATAAACTTTGAAGTACAAATGAGAAGTGGAAGTGACTGTTCAACGTATGCCTTGTCCTAAAGCTTCATGAAAAATGAAATGTACGGGAAAAGTTGGATCCCTGCCATGACACCCATTATAGTGTAGACTAAGGCACTGACCTTTCATGTTATACTTACTGTGTTTTTGACACATTTAGTCAATTAAAACGGGTGAAGTGTAATTTGTTTTTCTTAAGTTTAATACAGCATGTCAATAGAAGTTAACCAAAATTTATAGTTGGAACACTAAAGCTGCCACATGCACTTAAACAAATGAATGCAATTCATCATGGTTGAAATCAAGAGAACATCATGGACATCTGACTTTATGCTTCACATAAGCGCGTTGCCAAATATAGGAAAGCAAGAGCCTTCTCACACTTCCAATGGAAAAGACAGTTTAGTTCACATTAAATATTGGTGTGAAAAACCTGGCAGGTATCCAGTCCTAAGAAGTGTTAACGTTGGCACTTCCACTGTGTACTTTTACTATAAATTGTTGTAGCGTTTATTTGACATGGAATACCCAAAGGATTGATGAGCGAAGAAAGGAAGGGTTTTTTTTTATTGTGCCATATTACCTTTTTCAGACATCTATACTAAGCCTTTACATCTTCAAAGTCTAAACAAGTAGCCACCTGTATTCAATCGGTGCAAGATATTTTTCATGAAACTATAGTTTGCCTTTTTATAAACCTGTAAAAGCACACATTTTCCATTTTACTAGTCAGCAAAGCAGTGGTGGATTCAATAATAAAAGTTACAAATGCAGTTTCTTTACAGACAGTTTAACTCTTTTCGCTTGTTTAAAATGCCACAGTTATCTCACAATTTTTGTCTCTTTCACATAAAAACAAGTTTTTCTATACCCTCATATTTAAAATGTCCACTTAGCACTCATTTATATCACACCATTTTGTATCATTGCCTATAGACCACAAATTATTTCAAAGATATATGATACCATGAGAAGGAAATTATCAATTACATCAAACACATGTATTTGAATTTGACATCCATAATATTATGGCTGTCAGCTATACACAGGTACAATAATACAATTTAAATTTCCAGAAGTCATTTAAGATATTTTGTCCCTTTTATATTAAATTAAATGCATTAAATTGTGGCAAACTACCAAATCAGCATGCAAAGTCTATGTCAAAACATGAGTAGGCTATTTGAATAAATTTTAAAAGTTGAGACAGCTATAAGTGAATCAGATTATTATATTGTGGAACAAACACAATGGAATAGGTTTAAAGGATTTTCAGACTTAAATAGATAGAATCAATGTATAATACATGTGCTAACTATCACATTTAAAATACTAGTGGTTAAGCAATTAACTACTAGGCAAAAAGTTGGTGGGTTTGGCTGAGCCCCGGTGGCATAGTGGTTGAGTGCGGGACTGCAACCCACTGGTATGGAGGTTCAAATCCAGCAGCAGCTCTACAGGAGCAAAGGCTGGGCTTCCTACTCCCACCACTAATTAATTTTTCAGCCTTTAATATATTAGTAGTGATGCAAAAAAGAAAGTTGGTGGGTTCAAACCCACCCAAAAATGTCTCCCCAGATAACCCTGTCAAGCTACTTCCAGTAGGTCACTGCCTTGACAACTGTAAGGAATTTTCCTTTGTGGACATGAGATTGACATTAGATAGAATCGACTTGATAGTAACTGGTAACAAGATATCATTGTAGTACTTCAAATGTCATAGCCTTTGATACTGTTTTTTCAATTGAATATAATACTGTATTCAATGTGCTATGCACATAGTATAAAAGTGCATATGTATAGGCATTTGAATGGGTATTTATATGCATAATCATATTAAAATATGACTTCTGTAGTCACCAGACTATCATAGAGTTAATTTTGCCCTTGTCCCCCTATAATTTCATAACCTTTATTCCTCTGTCTTGGTTCTCAGAGACTTTACACAAGTGCATAAAAATATCATGGTATGTATGGGTGAGGGTTGCAAAATCTTTAGAAAACACTGTAGAAAGGGGGAACTGATTATAAGGATCTACATATAGTCTCTTCCCTGGGGTGTGGGCAGCAGGGAAGTGGGTGAAGGGAGATATCAGACAGCATTCAGCAAGACAAAATTGTAATAGTTTATAAATTATCAAGGGTCCACGAGGGAGGAGGTGGGAGAGGGGTGGAAAGAAGGAGGAGCCAATACCAGAGGCTGATGTGGAAAGAAAATGTTTTGAGAATGATGATGGTATCAAAGGTACAAATGTGCTTTGCATACAATGGATGTATGCATGGATTGTGCTAAGAGTTGTATAAAATAATTTTTTTAAAAAAAGAAAACACTGCAATAGCAAAATTGACAAAACAAATGAAAATTTTGAAAAACAAAAAATAGCAAATACAAATCCAGATTACTACTAATATATTAAAGTCTGATAACCCTTTGAACAATCAAAGCATTGGAATTAAAGCAATGGGACACTAAATTGGTGAGTTTGAAAACAAATAGACAGATAAAAATCTATGAGAAGAACAATTAATGACAATCGCAAAAGTTCCAAAAAAATTCTAAGAGTTAGGTGGTATATCATCATGAAGAACAACATATACATGGTAGGTGTGCTAGGCTGCATTGTATGGAGAAACAAACCAGTGACACTCATCTATGTAAAACAAAGAACTTTACATTAAAAAATAATCTCACAGGCTGAGCCCCAATGGCGTAGTGGTTGTACACGGGACTGGGGCCCACTGGGAAGGAGGTTCAATTCCAGCAGTGGGGCTGGGCCTCCTACTCCCACCGCCGGAGAGCAGTGATGCCCCAAAAAAAAAAGAATCTTACATCCAGAAGACATCCCAGCCTAATCCAACTCAAATCCATCAGTCCCATGCTAGTCAGAGACTATTATTAGAATTCGGGAAAACACAGCAGTATCTATCTGACAAAATAAATGAAATATAATAATGGGACAAAGTAAATAAATGACAATTTGATTAAGACACACATGGAACGACCCCTAGAGGCAGAAGGGCATCCCCCCAAGGTGACACCATGTGCTATGATCTGATGGACAAATTGCACTCCTCCCCGGCACTTTCATAGAAATTCATGTTGGCATAAAAGCATCCAATGACTGCATGGGTGTGGTGGTCATGTGCTTATGTTAATTTTATGATTGAAATGTAGGGGTGGAGTCTAGCCTGTTAATCTGGAGATAGCCATGGCTTTCTCCTGAGACTTCTGGGAAATCTTACGATATTTCCCTCGTGAAGATGAGAAGCTATCTCTCAGTTGTTGGGAGTTAGTCTCAGAGACAATGAATCACAGACAAGATGGCAGCATCTGAGAAGCTGGAGGAGGTGGAGGAGAGCCCACATGGCTTTGCTCTGATGGAGCCAAACCTCTGAAGCTGGAACAGCATGCTGTTGATGGACCCTGAGCCCTGGAAGGGAGGAGCCATGGCGAGACCCCTGCCAGCGCCGGGATTCTGCACCCACTGACCTGTGACTTTGTGAGTCGGAAGATTTTATAGACTGATTTCAGGCATATGGGTTAATATCGGACTTATGACTTTGAACTGGACTGGGCTGGGATGCTTACTCAGTGTTCTATTCCTTTTGTATATAAAGTCTTTCCTTATATCCATATGCGTGTCTATGAAATTTGTTCCTCTAGTCTACCCAGACTAACACAATAGGGATTTCAGAACAGGAAGGGGGCTCTGGACGTGGAGGGGGTCAGAAAATAATAAAAGAACTACTGGAAGAAAACTTCCATACCATCATTCATGAAGCTGAAAGAAACCTAAATGCAATAGACTCCAAAAGAACATCACCCTCACATATCACAGTCAGTTTTTCTTTCTTAATATGTCTGTTTGATTTTTTTTATCATGGCAAAAATATACACAAGACATTTCTCTGATTCTGTGAATAGGAGCATCTCACAGTCAAGCAGCCGCAGGGAGCTGACAGGGTCCAGAGAGAGGGTCTCACTCTTATAAACCTCCTTTGGGGTAAGTGATGGTCGCTGGAAATCGAAATCGAGCAAGCAATGGATCTGGAGCTGGTAAACAGCCTTAAGATGTACGTGGTTAGCGAGGACGTGGAGGGCCTTGAGGAGCAAATAAGGAACTCAGAAAAATTCCCAGGTGGGGCAGGGAAATAATCTGCTGAAAACACTAGCCAGTGCTGAGCATTTTGCCTGGTTTCAGGGCCAGCTGTAGACAGGCTCACCCCCTGCCACCTCGTAGGCACAGGGAAGGACACAGGCCCTGCCCATTCCACGTCCCAAGTCTTGGACTCACCGCATAGCCTAAGAATTGGCCCGAGAGCTATCAGAACTAAATAGACCCAATGAAAGATGTTCTACCCAGAATCTGCCTCTTCGGCTCCCATTTCTTCTTCTTCTTCTTCTTCTTCTTCTTCTTCTTCTTCTTCTTCTTCTTCTTCTTCTTCTTCTTCTTCTTCTTCTTCTTCTTCTTCTTCTCCTCCTTCTCCTTCTTCTTCTTCTTTTTCCAGCCGTTTTATTAGCATGCACTTCACAAACCATACAAGTCAGTCACCATCTGAAGAAGTGTCGTACAGACATCACCACAGTCCATTTCAGCACAGTTTCTCCCAT
>PVJH01014232.1:0-57624 GCA_004026705.1 Nesogale talazaci
CTGAAACATCATTATATAATTACTGCAGCTAATATTCCCTGCATCGGATGCTCAAGTTCAGAAATCTCCACTAGGGGCCCATAAAACAATTCTTGCATTTTATGCTTTTCTGCTTATGCTGTTTTATTTCACTCTTTTGCGGGGGGGGGGGAGATGAGGAAGAAAAAGAAGCAGTAAATTATGGAAGTAATAATCATCTCTTTTGCAGTACTCCCTGACCTTTGACAATTTGCAAATTGCTACTGGATGCGCTGAGCTGCCTGGATATTTCTGTAGATGGGGGTGTGGGGGGTCTCCACTAAAGGACCTTCCTAGGGGTAGGCAAGACCAAGGCATGAGACCAAGGCATGAGGGGTAGGCAAGACCAAGGCATGAGATAGGTGCAGCCCAGTGGCTGCAGCCAAGGGGGGCTCCCGTTTTGCATGAACTTCTTTGTTCTCATTCTCCCCACCAGTGCTGCCCTGTGAGTTCTCTAGGCACACTGGTCCGTGTGCACAGGGCCAAGGCAGCCAGCCTCTATCCAGCTGCCACTCCAGTCCGTGCTGACTTTCCTGACTGGGCACCGCAAGGGGTCTGGGAGGTCTCATAAAGCAATCGACCTGGAACCAAGGCAGCCCTGGGGCCAGACTGCCCAGCCAGAAATTGGCGGGGGTTCTACGGAGAGATAACCCCCTCTTCCCTGAACCACGCTGTCTGAACTCAGAGGGAAGATGGGCCGGCACTGACCACGGAAGTGACATGTCTGCCATCAGAGTGTCCCACACCGGTGTCTCCCCAGGCGGCAAGTTGAGGCTGAATAAAATTGAAGCTGGTCCAGGAGAGCCCAAATCCAGCCTCCCATCGATGCACCTGGAGCTAGAGGACATCTCAAGAACACATTCAACTCCTCAAGCGCCAGTGACAGAAGACCTGACAGCCAGAGGGACGACACCGTGGACATCCACCCTGAACAAAGACACAGAAAGAAGACAGAAAGGAAAACCAAAGCAGAACTCAAAATAGCCTCTTGCTTTTACACAAGCAAGAGCGAACAGAAGGAATGGTGATACAAAGGAGCTGAGGAGGAGAGGCCTGAGGGAAGGAGGAGAGGGCGATGCAGCGGACCCTTGTGTCTCCAAGGAAACGATGGGCAAAGCCTGCAGTTACAGAGCCAACACGGGAAGGAGCCGCTCAGCAGAATCCACGCTACCAGAACCGGACGGTGCAGGAAGTAGCCCACCACAAATGACTAGCCAATGGGACCCATTTGAGGAGGCTGTTTGTGAAGAAGAGCCAATGGGACGGGAGGCCGCAGTGCATGCTCCGCTGGAGGCATGAGCAAAATGCCAGGCTCTCAGATTTGACAGACGAACAAGGGAAACTCTTCGACAAGTTGATGCAACTCTGCCCTCACTCATTTGTATGTCAAGAATTTTGAACGGCAGCTCTCTGGTCAGCTGACTGGAAGAGGTCGCTTTTATTTTTGCTCATCCCCCCAAAAAGGTGACTCCTCAGAATGCAAAAGTTATTCAGGAATATCCTTCACATGGGAGTCAAGTTTTGCTCACAATAACGCAACATTAGTGGCAGCGGTACAACCACTGGAACTGCTAGAAACTCAAACCGGGTTCCGATGGGAACGTGCAGGGTCCTCGACATGAGGGAGACTCGCTGGAAGTGGTGCTGACCCTGAGAGGAATGGACGCTTGGGCACTCTTCGTTGTCTTCACACAGGTGCAGAGGCAGTAGCTCATAGGCGACGCATGGTTTAGCATCAGGGCAAGTGTGTCAGGGCTGGAGCCTTTCACCAAACGTATTGAATCTGTCTTCTGAGCAAACAGCCTGAGAAGAGGGACAACATGAAAAGCGACCACAGGCTGGGCGGACAGGTCTTGCCGCCTTGCTTGCTGAAAGTGAGGGAGACTGGAAGCACTTGCCGATGGAGATGAAAGCTGTTCCAGCCTTCGTCATGGAGGGCAACTTGAGGTAAAGGGATCCAAATCCTTACAAACGGACCGGTAGACAGAACCACATACTCGAGGGAAGAGGGCGCGTGCCAAGATTGCATGCTGTTTGGATCCACAGAAAAGAGGCTCAAGGCTGCTCAGCTCATCACCAGTGCCTTTACATCATGACCGGTTCATATCCACACTGCCCCTGGCAGTCCTGAGGGGTAGAGGTCAAATAACCGAGAAGGCCAGTGTGAGAAATATTCCCAAGGACACTTCCCGCTCACTGAGGACAACCGAAGCCCAGAGGAAGGAAGCCCCAGAGCGTCGGACAGACACAGGACAGCAGAGCAAGCCGGAATGTGTCCATGCCCCTCTGCTCTCTGGCTGGCAAGGGGGCTTGGTTCCAGGTCCACTCAGGCCTCACTCAAGTCCGAGACCCTGGCAGCTCCCCTGGCCTCTCCTGGTCATTCTGCCCCTGCTGGGGTGACCTGGTCTCCTGTAAAACCAAATTGGATCCGCAGTGAGGCGGTACTTCTGCGATTAAAGTGATTTTTTCCTTGTAATGGGGCACCGCCGGCCCAACTGTTTATGAATCGCAATTAAAATCCGGAGCCGGTAGCACTTTTGCAATTAAAACGGGCATCCTTAAAAAGAAAGAAAAAGCCTGCACCCATCGCCATAATTAGATAGGAACGGCAAAGAGCCATCCGTGATGCCTGTGGAGAGGAACAGGGGCATGCTCTGAAATCCAGCATTCGAGATGCCCTCCTGTTAACGAGGAGGGTGCCAAGGGCCAAGGGCACGCACGGGAGACCATTTCTGAGCCCGGCGATGGGGCTCACCTCTGCCAAGGCTGGGCTGAGGCTCCAGGTTTGCTGTGCTTTGGTTGGGTTTCCTTTCTTGGTCCTCTCTCCTGGCTTTCATTCTTTCTCTCTCAGGTAAGCCCAGAGGATGCCAAACATTCATGCAAATTATGGCCAGAGGGGGCCTCGGTGCCAGGGCTTCTATTGAGCGAATGGTGGAATCACCCTTTTCCCTGAACTCCCTGCCAGGCAGTGCAGCAGACTATGAATGACCCTGCAGGGCAGAGGAGAAATGCCCCTACAGGTCACTCATAGGATCGGTTCTTAGCTGCCCACGGGAAGCTCTCCGGAGAGACAAGGGTTCTCCCCACACGGCAAAACTCTCTGACACTAGCTCTCAATGAGCCGCCCCAGGTAGCATCTTTTCTGTCTTGAGGCCGTGTCCACATGGGGAGGCGGAAGATGAGTGACCCAGCAGTGCTGCCCCCATGAACCTCCCATCCGCTCACGCCCAGGTCCAGGTGTCAGCATCTGTGCTTAAACCTGGAGGGTCTACATGGCCCGTCTCTTTGTCCAGCTCCCTCTGTGGGGAATGCTGGGCTCCCAGACATCTCTTCCTGCTGCCCAGTCTTCAGGAAAATGGCACGGTGCTAGGGTCTCTGGGACTGGCTTATTACATGGACTAAAATAAACTCTGGCAATTATAATCTGCCGCTAACTTGAGACTATTGAGAGTGAAGGGGTGGAGTTTAGCCTGCAACAAGGTGGCAGCTTGATGACCTCATATGGAGGCTCAAGGGAGATGCATAGCCTCCTGGAGACTAGATACAGTCTCTCCCTGCTGGACATTCCTGCTGACAAGCCACATGGAGCTACACTGATGGAGCCAGAGCCCTGGAGCTGGAAGCGCCATGTGGAGATCCATGCCAGCCCTGAGATGCTTCCACCACCACTGGATCCACAAGACTTTGCACCCACTGGCCTGTGATCTCCCTGCATTTGGCCTCATTGCATGTGTTGCATGGGTCTCAAAAGGAATTTACAGATTAGTGTCAGACATATGGGCTAATATTGGACTTATGAACTTGATCTGAGCTGGCGGGGATGTTTTCTTAATGTACAATTACTCTTTGGTATAAAGCCCTTTCCTATACACATATGTATGTGTATGGATTTGTTTCTCTAGACTGATAGATAATTAAACAGACTTAAACTCAGGGGGGTGAAACCAGTGTCACTTCTCCTTGTCAGCCTCGGTGAGGGGTCCCTGGAGCAGGAGTGGGCTTGTGTCACTTGGTCTTTGGCTGAAGACAGGTCCACTGGCCTAACCATCACCTCTACAAGGAAGCCCACATCATGGTCACCCAGCGTCTGTCTGTCTCCTCACAGTGGACAGAGGTGAGTGGAAGAAATGCTCTCTGTAACATATTCTCCTTTACACCTATGACCCTGTCTGGGGACATCCTGTGATCTGGAGTACCTTGTGCCTTCTGAAACCATGAGCCTCGGGGGACACCTTCGAGGGGGAACCATGCCCTCACCCGCAGCATGATAGCTCTTCCAAATGTGTTCCCTGGTGGAAGAGCATTGTAGAGAACATCTTTCCAGTGACTTCATGCTGTGCGTCTAGATCTCTGGCCACAGAATGGACCTATCCCTGAGAATGGTTATGGCCTGAGCACCTGGGAGATGAGGTTGGCGACAAGAGAAGAGGTTTTTCAGAAAGCTGCACCCCCCCCCCCCCCAGTCCACCCCATGGACCAAGCTCCTGGACCCAGCATTGTTCATTTCCTTTTGTGTCCAAGCTGACTCACAGCAGCCCTGCAGGACAGAGCACAGTTGCCTCACTGGCTTTTCTAAGGATCCCTGATGGCAGTGTGAGCTACAAGTGGGGTTGCTAATCACAAGGTCAGCTGTTCAAATCCACCGCTCCCTTCACTGGAAGCACTAAGCCTTTCCGTTGCCATGAAGATCAGCAGTCCCGGAGACCCACAGAAGCAGCTCTGCCCTGTCCCAGAGAGTCGCTTTGCATCAGAATGGACTCAGGTGTGGCCAGTTTGGTTGGGGATCAATAGAGTTTCCTAAGCTGTCATTCTCACAAGAGCAGTCACCAGGTATTTCTGTCAACAGAGGAGCTGCTGGTTCAAACCTGGGCCCCAGAGTGGACGTCCTTCCATCGCATCTCACCCAGGCCAGGCTGGGCAAGCTCTTAGTGGCCTGACCACCATGGGTCCCTGTGGCCATCACGTAGGGAAAGCTGGAGATACAGGTCATTTTGGGCTATGAAGCCACTGACCTTCTCTGCACAAGGGCTGGGCTGTCACCTCTGTGTAAGCGCATCTTCCTCCCGAGGGCTGCTGGGCAGGCCCGATGGACCAGGAAGTCCCCGCACTGGATGCAGTCCTCGCACTGGCTTGGATGGATGGACATTTTTTTTCATCCTGGTTATCTTATCTTGCTCTGAATTTACAGAACTAGAAATACAAGGTGTAATGGCAGGTGTGCTAATTCCTTGATTCAGTAGATCTGAGTATGAACATAGAGACCAGTTTTGGGGAGGGGTGTGCCTTGCCCCCACCTCCGGTATTTACGCTGCTATCTCACATGCATCTATGTGAGTTTTGCTTATTCTGCTGTTTTTCTTCGTGACTATGAGCTGTCGTTCGCAGGTTGTACAATGCACCCACATGAAAGGGGCCTCACACAGTGAATCAATCCCTCCACAGGGGTGAGGGACAAAGTGCCCTCATGAACCAAGCAAGCCTCTCCCCACTCACAGCCCCTCGCCTCCTCTGTGATCGCTGGACATGGAGTGGCCTCTGCAGGAGACTCCGCCCTGTGTCTGCCCACTGAGTGGCCCATTCTCCTGGGTGACTTCTTGCACGGTCCACAGCACTGCCTGCTTCTTTCTCCAGAGAGCAGGCCAGGCTGCTTCCTGATCAAGGTTTGGAGCTTCTTTGAAACCCTGGGGTGAGCTGTTGGCACAGTGGTTCCGTGTTTGGCTGGCAGGCTGTGGGTTTGAGCCCAACACTTGGAGGATGGGGTGGCCTGCTTTGTAGAGATGATAGCCCTGCAAATCTACTGGGACAACTCTGTGCTGTCCCAGGGGTCACTATGAGCTGGTCACCATGAACCTGGTTTGGTGTGTCTAAAGCCCCTCAACCACATGACGTCGACCTCCACCTCCCCCCAGGGCTCCCATGGAGTCTGGATCTGCTCTGTGAACTCTGAGCCATGGCCCGCCCTGGTGTTAGACTCTCTGGGCTCTCACCAGGTCTGTGACAGATGAGGTCTCAGCCAGCACCCAGAGCCCCGCAGGCAGACAAGGGGGGTGGGGGGCACCACAGAAAACCCTGGTGGGTGTTGAAGACCCTTCCCTGTCCCATGAGATAGCTTCTTTCTGTGAGACCTTATCCCATCCCGCTCCTCCTTGGCCAGTTTTTCATTGAGGCTTCCATGTGTTTTACTTTGTTATTCTTGTTGCTTATTTCTTGTATCCTTTTCTGTTCATGAAATCAAGGATAGATAAGTCTAGAGATGGGCACTGGAATAATCACTGCTCAGGGACATGGTGGCTGCAGAGGTTGGAGGGAAATGGGGGGTTCACAATGAATCCGAGAATGCAGAGAAAGTTCTAAAACGGATGGCGGTGATGATGGCACAGCTCTTGGTGATGGGAATGGCTACTGCATTGTGTTATACATTAATTCTGTGGCAATGAAAGTACAAAAACAATAAAAATTAACCTGGAAAAGAGATGAGATGGGGTCCTCAGCACCTGTGGAAGCAGCCTCTCTTCATGCAGAAGCAGAGCCAGTCCCTCCCACCCCCCGTGAACCAGGGAGAGTGCTGTGGGGGTGGGAGGTGGCAGTTATTGCCAGGATCATTTCACAACCCACTTGTGTGGCCCCTGGCTTCAGGCCCCATAAAACTTCTCTTCTTCTTCCTCAGCAGAAGGAGAGGAAGGCCCCAGGAGTGGCAGGTGGTTTCTGAGGCTTTGGGGATGAGGACTGGGGATGTGGGGGAGGTGGCGCGGGGCTTCAGATGCATGATACTCATCAAATTTCTATCAATACTAATTTACTAATATCAATAATAATCTCTGTCTCTGTGGACCAGTGCTGTAAGGCAGGGCTGCGGGCTCCTGCCGGCTCCCTGGGCGTGTCGATAAAGCTGACCATTATTAAAAATGACCTTGATGTAATGTCATGCACATCAAAGCAATCAGCACATGCTGCTGGCCTCACGAGGAGCTGGGGACTGCACTGACCGCCCCAATGTGGCTGGGGCGGCTCTGCGGCCTGCCGGGATCCCTCCCGCTTGGGTTCCTGTGAGCTGTCGGGGGCACCTGCTCTGAGGTTTACGCTGGCACTCTTGGCAGACCTGCCAGAGCCCCGGCTGCACCAGCAGCATATAGAATATCATATGCTCAGCTGTGAGTGCAGAGAGCTCACACTGATCGGTGGCCCCAGGGGTCCTCTCTGCTTCCTGGGACTCCGCCCCTCCTCCAGACCTGGCAGTGCTCTGACCGGCTCCCTGCAGTGGTCACTCTGGCCCCAGCCGGTCTGTGGGCATACTGGGAAGGTCACAGTGCTTCCTGGAGCCGTACCAATTGTGCCTGGTGCTCTCCCGCCCAAGGGGGACAACTGCGTATTGAAACTGCCATATGAACTCTTAAGTCAGTCATCGGCTAAGATCACAAGCTCTTTGAGGGAGGCGGAACCCCTTATGTAGCTAGCCATGGTGGCCCAGGCTGTGGATGGTGAAGCTGTGCTGCATACCCTGGTAGTGCAGGGGTTAAAGTGGCCCACTGCGCAGAGGGAGGCCGGGGAGGTGAACCCACCAGACATGAGGACCCAATCCCAGTAAGACTGACAGGCTAGGAAACCCTGCAGGGCAGACCTGGCTGCTCTGCCCAGTGGGGCCAGTGTGCTCCTAACAGACTCTTCTGCATATGCCTGACAATGACAAAAATCTAGTCCTCTTAAGCGCTCTGAAGACTCATGCCCACCACCCTAATGCATCTGTTTGTATAGCCATGCACTCTCATAGCCTGCGTCGCCGTTGCTTTCTAGAACAAAATTCGACCACACCTCACGCTACTTACTGACTGATCAGACTCCCGCTCTCCTCTGCCCCATGGGCTTCCCAAGGCTGGATCTTCAGAGAAGCAGGCTGCCTCATCTTCCCCCTGCGGCCTGACTGGGGGGTGGGCCTGCTGTGCTTTCCATTAGCAGCTGGCACTTAGCTCCTGCCCACCAGAGATCCTGCATCTTGCCTATGGCGTAATCCTACAGGTCATCGCAAAGATTCTTCCAAGAGATCCCTCCACCTCCTAATTTTATCAAACTATAAATGTTCTGTGATGACTTCCTGTTTCAGTCATAACGATAGCATTGTAGGGCAGAACGCCTGGCCCACGGGCTGTTTCACCAAAGTCAAACCGACTACCCTTGGGCCGGGTCCAACTCACAGTGACCCGGAGGACAGATGGAGCCGCTCCTGTGAGTTTCTGAGACTCTTCACTTGATCAGTGAGCCCAGCCTTTCTACTGCACAGTGGCTGATGGCTTTGAACGACCCACCCTGCAGTTAGACGTCAAATGCATGGCTACTACACCACCAGGGACCCGCGGGCTGTATAAGGCCCACAAAGTCATCCATACAGCCAGCATCACATGCCACCGAAGGGAAGCAAGCGCAGCCATCACATTCTGCACACTCACTGGCTTCTAACCCATTCCCACTCACAGCGACCTCACAGAGGGCGGGGACAGACCCTGTGGATTTCTGAGAAGGCAGCTCGTTACTGGCATAGTGTCTACACTTTCTCCCGTGAAGAGGCTGATGTTTCCAAATGTTGGCCTTGAGGTCCCCAACTCAGCACCCAGGCAGTGCACCACCATGGCCCCCATACCTCACACACCCCAAAGCTCAAACTTGGCTGCCATCCAGGCAATGTCAACTCATAATGACCCCATAGGGCAGGGTAGAATGGCCTCTGCCAGAGTCTGAGTTTCTAATTCTTTAAAGCACTAGAAAGCCCTGTCCACCCACCACAGAACTGGGGCTGGTCTTGAGCTGCTGGCCACCCGAATCACAGCTCAGGGTGTAACCACTGCACCGCAGAGACTCCTTGGATATTCCATTGACTAAGGGTGGGGGTGGGGGGAAGTTAACGAAAAGTTTGTCCAAATACAGCAAGCTAATCTTAAGTTGTTAACTGTGGATTCCCAAGAATGGCATTTTAAATATCCAACTAGTTCTTGGAAGAGAAAAGGTTCCCCATCCCTGGTTTAGAGAAAAGACAGTCTTATGTTTTGTATCTGTAACTGATTTGAGTTAAAAAGATAAATGAAACTTTATGTCTGTGTCACTTGGTGGGTGATTTCTCAAACCCCAAACTCACCACCATTGAGTGGACGTGTAGAGACCACAGTGGGCAGGACTGAAGTGGACCTGTGGCTTTCTGAGACGAACTTTTGACAGGAGTAGAAAGCCCCATCCTTCTTCCACAGAGTGAACGGTGATTTTGAACCACTAACCTTGCCGCTGGCAAATACAGCGTGTGTTTGACTACAACACCGGGATTCTTCTCTGCCAGCTCTTAATCATTAGCACTTAGTTTTCTTTTTCTTTGACTATTCCAGGGCCGCTGTGAGCGGGAATAGACTTGATGACAGCGAGTTCTTATGGCCTTGTGGGTTACACATTGGACTGCTCACCCCAAGATCAGTGGTTCAAACCACCCGCTCTTCTATGGGAGGAAGGCAAGATGTTCACTGTGATGGTTTACAGTCTCAGGGCCCACTGGAGCGTGTGCACTCCAACCTCCAGGGTGTCTGTGAGTCAGAATCAATCCAGAGCCAACACGTTTTTATTGACTTCATAACTTTTGAGTTTGAATTTTGGTTGTTTTTATAGGTTTTCATTTCTTAATGGAGAAAATGACTTCAGAACGATCTGTCCATGTGTGTCTCCCTGCTGTGATCCAACACCCAAACCCAACCCATCGCTTTTGAGTTGACTGTTACTCACAGAGATCCTGGCCTGTAGGACAGTCTCAGAGGCTTCTTCCTCCTCCTTTGTTACATCCGGAGAGGCTTCTGAGTCCAAAACACTGACCCTCAGTCAGTGGTGGAGTCCTTTCCCTCCATACCACTATCCCCCAGGCCCGTGTCTGACTCACAGTGACCCACGGAAGGAGCACGAGTTATCACCAACTGCTGCCAAGAACATCAGGACAGCCCAGCTCCTGGTGCCCCATGCAGGTCAGTGCAAACTTTGCTCCCATGTTCGTGGAAGAAAAGGGATGGATATGTGTTCGATGACTCTTCTGGTTGGACTCAGCCTTCATCTTTTGATGAGCAGTCACATTCACGCACAGCCAGGGCCGGCCAGGGGCCCAGCTACACGTTCTGAGTGATGTTCTTTCTTCAATGTGTAGCCTGCTGTCATCCCGACAGGTGGATTTCAACAAGGCAGCTTGAACATCAGCCCCAAATTCTGCCATCACTTGGGACCCCCTGTCCATCAGTCTGCAGCACATCCAGGATCTAGGATGTTGAGCCCCAACTTGAAACTGTATCCCGAGTCTTTCTGCCCCATCACCCCAGCCCACTCAACCAACTGGTTACATGTACGCTTGTACTGCTATGCAGACCTCACTTATTGCATTGTGAACTCCTGTATTATTCTGGCAAGTACTATGTTTTCATTTTGCACATTGAATATTTGTGGAAACCATGACTAAGTCTAGCAGGATCATTTTTCCACCAGAAAGTGTCCATTTCCTGTCTGTTTCATACTTTCATTTTAAATAATGTTGTTTAATCCTCAGTAGACTGCAGCAGGATGTAGACATAATTTTTATTCTAATATTTGGCAATTCATAGATGAAGGGAAATTTACATGCTACATTGCCAACCTTTGAACATAGCTACTTACAGTGACAGTGACATGGGCATGTTTAAATTATTGGCAAATTATAAATTTTCATGTCACTGAACAGACCATAAAGGAATATTTTCCTAGCATGTACATACTGCTAACTTTTAATTTAATTCAATTCAATCAGTATTGAACCATCTGAATAAATGAAAGAGTGAACATGCTGGGCCCCCTTGGGGCAACCAAGAGGCCAGTGCAAAGTGTAAAACTCAATAATTACACGTCAGGAACTTGACACTCACTGAGCAAACTGTGTACAAAACTATCAGTGTGAGAGTGTGTGGAGAATGTGTGGTAGAGAGTCCCCAGACGTGAGGAAGCTACCCCATCTGGGCGGAGACCAGCTTTCCAGCAGGGTGGCATTGGGGCCTGCGGAGGGTCTGAGGAAGGTTTAGGGAGCCCACCTGGGCAGATATGCAGAGACCCAACCAATGGAGGGAAAAACTCTTCAGACAATAACAGCAGATGGGAAAATGTGATGTAACTGGTGACCACAGCAGGTGTTCAAGGACTGAGTCCCTGAGGTTGAGACTGGGTCCACTTCCTCAATGACACTGCAGGTATCCAAGGGTAGACTGCCTACCACTGACAGAGCAGACACAGGACACCTGGTATCTCAATGAGTGTCAGGAGAGGAGAGGCTACTATGCAATCCTACCTCCCATCCCTCTCTGGTCTTAGAAGAAGTGAGTTAGGGATGAGGGAAGACCAGGGGGCATTGTGCAGAAGTCCTTCCATGGACCCCCAAGGAAAGGGTAGTGGAGTTTTGAACAGAGAGCAGGTACTATGAAAAGAAACATGTCCACTTCTCCATGTTTTTTGAAACAAGCAAAGCACATACACTTGAATTTTACCCATAGTACTATCCTTGTAAACTGTGTTCAACATCACAACAGTTTCTGTGACATTTTTCCCCAGCAGGAAAAAAATTTCACAGCCAATGAGGCTGTCACAATGTGGCTATCACAAAAACAATGAGGTTTGAGACAAACTGCTTTCGTGAAAAAAAATTCACTGTGACCAAAAAGAACCTTCTCAGGCAATGCCACTGTGTGCCCTAACTCAGAGCGAGTTGCTCGATGCTATTCTAGTGGGAAAATGTGTTCCCACCAAAACTCCACTCTGCCCAGCACAATTCCCAGTGCAATTCAGGATTTTGTTGGGTACCCCCCTCGGGTGTTTCTCCATAAATATAGTAGAGCACAAAGAGGGCATGTGGAAAAAAATCCTAGCCAAAATCAAACAGCTTCTTGAAATGAATCACTAGTCCTGGGACCTCAGGACCATCGTTTTAGAGGCTATCACAGTCAATTGGCATAACTTTGCCCACAAAGATAATGTTCTACATTCTACATAAGTGAGTACAGGTAGAGTATAAGGCTTGATGAGCAACCATCTGAAGTATAGCTATTTGTTTTGCCACATCCAGAAGAAAGACAATGAGACTCAAGGAGAGCAGTGGACCAAGAGATTAATGGACACCCCTTAGCCTCACCCACCCAGAGACCAGAAAAACCAGATGGCATCCAAGAGTCACAGGCACATGAGGAAGTCGTGGAAAGAATGGGGATGAATGCGCAGCAGAACTGAAAGTTGTGAGATGCCAGAAGTAGTTGTCTGAGGGAGAGTGGTGGGTTCCTTGAGGCTGCCTCTTGGTCATGTGTCAATCCTGGAGCTGAACTGACTTCCATTGCTCCGCTTCCAGCTAAAAGATAGACAGTTCTATAGTGTGGACAATGATGGCAGGAGGGAGAGGCACCTTAAAGCTTTCAATAGCACTGGTTCCAGAGGGTGGAACGTGCGCTTGTAAGATGGAAGGAGAGGAAAGAAGGAGGAATAGAAACAGGTGAAAGGAATGGGAAGAGAGTTGTCACATTGATGGGCTATGTGGTGGTTACATAGTCCAGTGTCAATTTCAGACGTAAGAGTGAAGGGGTGGGAGTTTAGTCTGTCAATCAGGTTGTAGCTTGATGACCTCATTTGAGACACTAGGGAAATAAAACGTTCATGGAGGCCAGACTCACACTGTCTGTGACACATTCCTGTTGACAAGTCCCATGGAGCTACACTGATGGAGCCAGAGTCCTGGAACTGGGGGAGCCATGTAGATATCTATGCCTGTGCTAAGATGCTTCCATTGCCACTGGATCCACAAGACTTCCCACCCATTGGCCTGTGATCTTCCTGATTTGGCACCCTTGCATGTGTTAGCATGTGTCTGAAGAGGGCTTTATGGATTGGCATCAGACATATGGGCTAATAGCAGACTTATGGACTTGATCTGGCTTGGGGTGGGATATTTTTTCAATATTCAATTGTTTTTGTCTATGTAACTTTTTATTACACACATGTGAGTGTCTATGAATTTGTTTCTCTAGTCTAGTGAACTAACAGGTTTGCAATCAGTGTCGAGAAATTACATGTGTCTGAGAGACCAGCTGAAAAACCAAGTTACTCTGTCAACTTTCACCGAAAGCACAACTAAAAAGTGTGTGTGTGTGTGTGTGTGTGTGTGTAAAACGAAACAGCAGATTAATGAAAAATTTCCGTGAACTTTTTGAAGCCACTGTGTGGATACCTATATACATAGACAAACACATGGGCACATACCATCATACATAAAAATGCCAGCCTGTTCCTGGAAATCAGTGTCATACTCCAAAGATTCTCATCAGCATACCAAATGCTTTTCATTAGCAAACAAGGACACAATGCTTTTGGTGGAACGACATGATGTATATTTTCCAGATTTGGGGCTCAGAAGCTTCAACAGCACTCGGTGGGTGGGCCCAGATTTCCTGGACAGAGTTAATTTGTCAAGTTAGTAATAAAAGATATGGGTGCCCAGGATCACATTTCATAACTCTGCATGCACACGTCTCATCTTCTTACCTCTGTCTCCATCCATCTACTGCGGGTGTGAACTGTGGAATCTGAAGGGTGATGGATCATTTGCTCACACACGACTAATTTTTGAATCTATCTCAACAAGCTCCTCACCGCATCCTGAGCCCTGCTATTCTTCTTCCCTGTGGAAGCAGGCATCCTGTTTCCTCCGGGCAATCCAGATAATGGGCACCTCCCACCTGAGCAGGAGTTTTAGCGTAACATTTCATCATTGTTCCCTGCCACCCACTCCCGGGCTGCTGAGCGTGCCTCGGCAATCCCAGCTGCCTTCTGTAAACTGACCAGAATGAAGCCATGTTCCCAGTCACTCCAGTCAACACCCGGCCCCCCACCCCCACTGCATCCCAGTCTTGTCTGGGAGGTAGTCATGTGACAATGTCTGATAATAGAGTGAGTACAATTCAAAGTCTACTTGTGTTCTCGCAGGCAAAAATAGAGACGCTACTGGACAGGTATTGCTCTAAGTGCTGTCAATGTTTTTTTAATTTATGGGTTAGTTAAGATAACTGTGCCCTATTTACAAAAGCCCTTCCTGTTTTAAAAGCAAGATCAAGATAACTTGAGTGGTGACTTTTGCTTTGACAGAAGCAGCGTGTCACTAAAGGATCCAAGTCCACTTCTGTTTGACTAATAGATATGAGTCCCAAGGGGACTGAATGCTGAAAGCTGACTTCTGAAGTTCAAGTCCTAGCCCTTACTCATTTCATTGTTCAGTGGAGTTTGACTAAAAATGGCCCTGGGTTTTTGAAAAGTACATTTGATGATGTTTAAAAATTGGAACCAATATATCCTACAGGAAGGTGATGACCAATGCAATGGCAAAATGCCAGAGACCAGCTGGAGCTCGAACCCTGGCAGAACAGAGCTGCACTGAGATGAAAGACACCTGACAGACAGACAGTCGTTTTGCTGCTACAACAAAACAAAACTAGGAAATTCAGGAACAGCCTTCAAAATTCCTAGAGGAAACACGCTGTGCTGGTTTGCTTGAGGTGAACATGTGGGCCACTCAAGTCTCCAAGTCCATGTCCGTCTTGCCTGTCCTCCTTTTGTTGGCTGTCACTTAAACCTTCGCTCACGTTTGAAGAACTAAGAATCTAGAGAGAGTTCTTTTTCTCAGTTTTTCTAAAATCATATCCTATTAGAACCTCCAGGGCTGGCTCTGGCGTGACTCTCGTGAGAGGTCTCCCCAGCCTGTGTTAGCTTTCTTGACCCTTCTCTTAAGACTGGCCCATGGGATGTGAGAGGAGCATGTTCTGTGGCTTCAAGCCACCATTTAGAAGTTCATATGGTGCCAATGTCTGCCTGGGTGAGGTTTTGGAGTACAGACCCTATGTGCTGAGAGGCCACCCTCAGGAGAACAGAGGAGATACTACGGTCCACATGAGCTAATGGCCCCATAGGGTATCATCTGGCTCTTCAGTTATGGGGCAGGTTGATAATCAGTCAAAAATGACCAGAATGATGGGGAACTTACAAGAGAAGACACTGACTAAATGGACTCGTGGGCTCCCTTCCAGCAATAGAACAGAAACCTCAGTGATCTTGTTTCATCTTCAAGGTCATTGACATTCACTATCCGCTATTGGCAGCCACTGTGCACTGAGTGCCCTCCAGCCTTCCAGGTCCATCTTTCAGCGCCATACCAGGCAGTGTTCAGCTCAGACCTATAGGGTATCCATTGACTAATTTCAGAACAAGCTCACCAGGCCTGTCTACCTCTAGAAGCTCCATTGAAACTTGTCGAAGGTGGATGACCACACAGGTATTTGAAGCACCAGCGGCATAACTTTAAGTATCCCAACAATATGCAAGCAAGTGATCACAGTGGGTGCACTTGTTCATTCATCTGGCAGTCCACAGTATAGTCCCTCTCCAACACACACAGGCACACACACAGGTGCTTTATTGCAGAAAAGGAAATGACCATCTGAGACATCAGAGACTGTTCTGGGTAGCACCGGAGGCCCTGCACAGCCAGATGTGGTGGCTAGCTGGCAGGAACAATGGCTGCAGAAACCACTCTGCAGCGTCTTTTAGTTGCTCATGTGGTAGGTCATCTTAGAGACAGAAGCTACCTGTGAGCTTTAAGGGGAAGGATTTGGGTCCCCTGGGTAGGAGCCCTGCCCTCTTTGCATTTCTGAAAACTCATGGATCTTAGGAGCATCACTCTCCACCTGTGGACACAGCTCTGCACTTTCCATCAAAGCTTGGAACCACATTCATTCCCATGCCCGGCCCAGAATTACCCCTTCAAAAACAGTGTTCCCCAAATCATTGCGAAAGGATGCAGTCATCATATGTTTAACAATTGGGCCAGTGCTGGACCACACTTTATGACAGCTGGAACTACTCCCACATCCAACCAGCCACTGGGCCTAACACCCCACTCCATTCAGAAATTCTAACACCACGGTTTAACACACCATCGGAAACCAAAGCCCCAAACAGCTTAATTCCGGCTCTTAGGTTCTTGCTGGTCAGGTTCTTTGCAAACCAGAATGACTACACTGCAGAGAGCTGACGAAATACAAAGTCCATCACAAAGTATGGTGTTTTCATGTTTCCCTCTCAGCTAATCTGTTAAATCCATCCTTTCATGCCCTTTTTGTCTCGTCTGTAAACTTTGATTTTGAATGCATGCCTATGGATTTCTCTGTTCTCCTTTGAGCCAGCAGTGGTGCTCTCAAAGCCCAGATCTCTCCCCTCCCCACCACCTCCCCAACACTTTCTAATTATAAGTGAGCATGTAGGACTATGGAGTCTGTCACTCACACCTGTGCATATCGTCCCATAACTTAGCCTCTTCCAATGGGGCAGGGACCCCGGAGTCCAACATGGACATGAAGCTTCCGTTAGCTCATTTCTGAGTCATTCTGATTTCTGTGTCTGTGGATGAGTTCTTATACTTCTCATACATGAATAGCCACCCTATCAGGCTATGAGATGTAGAGTATGCTGGAAGTAAGGTGATAGTTTTCATGAGCGTCAATGAAAAAGAACAACATTCTGTTGGTTTAATGCCATAGGACTTTGGATTTATTCTTTTCTTTTTTGTTTTGTTTTGTTTTGTTTTTGGGCATCTCCGGTGGTGGGAGTAGGAGGTCCAGCCCCACTGCTGGAATTGAACCTCCGTCCCAGTGGGCCGCAGTCCCGCGCACAACCACTACGCCACCGGGGCTCAGCCTGACTTTGGATTTATTCTGCTCTCTGATTGGTTGTATATTTATCAGAATATATTGTCTTTTCTTTCTTTCAACTTTTCTTTGACTTTTCAAATACATATGATCACTTCTAGATCTATTTGTTTTTCTATATGTAACCAGTGTCATGATGAGACTGCTGATTTTTCAGTCTTGTGGATGTCCCATATGTAATAAGTAGGTTTATTGTGTCAACCTGGCCAATAGGAACATGTGCGGTTAAGATGGTGGCAGTTTGATTGGAGGGCAGAGATAAATGACTCTGCAAGGCCCACACTCCTCTCTTTTGCTCTCTGGTGATTGACCCAGCAAGTGGCTGCTTGAGTTAGTTCTCTGCCTCGACTCGTGAGCTATACCACCTGTGGGACACCAGCCCCTGGATCATGTCTCTAGAATTGGCGGTTCCTTTGACGCCTGCTTCACCGCTCTGCTGGAGTGCACATCGTTTGAGCCTGAGGCTGCCGGATCCTCTTGTCTTGCACTGCTTGAGTTCGATATTCCATCCAGGCCAGCTTCGCTGGTGACCCGCCATGCTCTTTGCTGTCTGTGGCCAGATTGCCTGCATTATCTGAGGGAAAACTCAGCTGTCTGCTTCCTTGACCTTGGACCCAGTACCCTCAGGAGTTGAAGGACTTCCGGTATATTAACTATTCCATGGAAATGAATTGAACTCAGCCCTCTGTACTGCTGTGTGCACTAATTAGCTGATATATTCCTTTATGCTGTATAAATCTATCCTCTTATAAGTTTCCTGGCTTTGTATCTCTAGAGAACCCTGCCTACCACACCTTATAATCAGCAAAGTGTTGATATATTCCAAATTACAACATATCTGGAAAAGAGATGACTCATTTGGAAAATTCTAGAACATTTTCAATATCAAGCCAAATTGTGAATTCTATCTTACAAATGAAAGATCTCTTCCAAAGACACAGCAGAAGAGATTTTCTTAGCCTTACTTCTGCTCTTCCTCTAGTCAAGAGTAGATGAGGAGAGGGGGCCTCATTAACAGAGGCAGCTGATGCAAATGGGGTCATCTGTAGTCATTGCCTGGGTACTCACATGCTGACCCATTTCCTTAACTCCTATCAGCAGAGTGGGAGAGAACTTGATGAAACCAGGAAGGGATGCTGAATGGAAGTGGTTTTCCAGCTGGCTGAGAGAGATCAGACTGTTTTTTTCCCTGATGCTCATCTTGGCTCCCAGAATCAGAGTAGACCTTGCACAGTGGGGGCCTTCTGGGAAGCAGGATATACCATGGACAATGGAGACTGCAGAGGGACAGACCTCGGGCAGTGGGAACTCTCTGGGAAACAAGAGAGAAGGCAGCAGGGGGATATCTGGGGCTACTTTGAGGATGGTAAATGTGCTTTCTTCTGCACAATTGGACACTGACTGAGGCACATGGATTTTATCTTGCTTTGTTCAGTTTCTTTTCCTATCTTTTTTTTTGGCATTAGTGTTAGTGGAAATTCTACCTAGAAATCAACTGTCTTTTATTATTTGATAATGATGTATAATGCCTCATTGTTCTCTTTATCATCGTAGGAATTTTAGTGCAAATTAGGTTCAGCTTTATACTGGGAGGTAAGATGCCATGCATTCAACTTACACACATGAACATCTATCATCTATGTATGTATGTATGTATATATGTATCTATTATATCTATCTACCTACTACCTACCTATCTATCAATCCATTGTCTATCTATTTATCATCTACCTATATCACTTTCAAGCTGCCAATCTATCTAGATGAATATAGGCACCTTATATATAGTATGTATAATATACATCAATAGCTTCTAATATACATGTCAGTACAACATATACATGTATGTATGCAACTGCATGTTGTAACGTGCCATCGAGTTGGTTCCAATTCATAACAACCTTATGTGTGGCCCCAAGAAAGACGCAGCCCTGCACCATACTCACAAGTGTCTTTATGTCTGTCTCCGTTGTCGTGGCCGCTGTGTCCACTCACTGCTTCCCATGGAGTGCTGTCCTCTTCATCATTGCCCCTCCAATTTCATAAGCATCATAGCCTTTTCTAAGAAATTGTCTCTCCTGAAACTGTGTTCTAAGTGTGTGAGATGAAATTTTACAATGCTGCCATCTAAGGAGCATGCTGGCTGTACTTGTTCCAACACAGATCTCCTTGTCCTTTCGGCAGGTCCAGTGACTTTCAATCTTCTTTGCCCGCACTGTAGTTCAGCTGCATCAGTTTTGCCTTGACCTTCCTTCGTCAGCGTCCGACTGTCACATGCGGACGAGGCAGTGGAAGTGCTGTGGCTCAGACCAGGCGCACCTTCGTCCTCAAAGTCAAGACACCCTGCTCTCCAGCACTCTAAGGGTGCCTGGTGAAGCAGACTCACTCAATGCAATGAGCTATTTGATCTCTTGGCTCTTGCTTCTGTGAGGCGCGCTTGTGGGGTTCAAGCTGGATGAAATCCCTGACCATTTCCTCCTTTTCCTGGTTATCATGATCTACCCTATTGGGCCACTTGTGAGAATTTTGGTTTTCTTTACAAGGAACTGTCGTCCAGACTGAAGGCTGCCATCCTTCATCTTCATCAACAAATGCTTCAAGTCATCCTCTCTTTCAGCAAGGAAGGTTGTGTCCTCTGCATATCACAGGATGCTAGTAAACTTTCTTTCAACCCCAATGCTACATTCCTCTTGACATAATGCACTTGACCTGATTATTGGCTCAGTATACAGACTGAATGAGTCTGGTGTGAGGATACAGTGCTGATACCCACCCTTCCTGGTTTTGAAGCATGTCGTGTTCCCTTATTACATTTGCACATCTGCCTCCTGTTCCATGAGTTGGTTTCACACGAGCACAATGTAGCGTAATAGATTTCCCATCTTTACAAAACCACCCATAGTTTGTTATGATCCACACTGGCAAACGCCCTTGCAGAGTCACTGGGACACAAGTAAGCCTCTTTCTGATATTTTCAGTTTGTAGCCAAGATCCCTCTGACCTCAGCAAGGGCATCTCTTATTCCAAGTCCTCCTCTAAATCGCTGCTCGCTCCCTGTCGACATATCACTGCAAATGTTGTTGAATAAGTTTCAGCAAAATGGTGTGTCATCAGTGATGCTCTCCTATAGCTTGAGTCTTCTCTTGGTCACCTTTCTTTAGAATGAGCACACTCATGGGTCTCTTCCAGTCAGCCGGCCAGGAGTTGTCTTCCAAAGTTCCTGGCAGAGGTGAGTGGGTGGTTCCCGTGCTTCATCAGCTTGCTGACCCATTGTTACTCCACCCATTGTTGGGGCCTAGTTTGGGGCCAATGCAGTCAGTGCTGCTGAAGCTTCTTCCCATAGCACCATTGTTCCGAAATGGTGGAGTGTCGGGCAGTTCTTTTTGGTGCAGTGACTCTGTCTTCTTTCCATCTCTTTTTGGTGCTTCCTGCATCATTCAACATTTTGCTCATGGACTATTTGAATATTGCAGCTTGCGACTTAATTTTTTCTTGAGGTCTTTCGGTTTCAAATATGCTCCCGCCACCGAGCAGAGCACTACTGAGTAACATCACCTGGCTCCCCGGGCACCGTGGCCATCTGCAGGTGACCTAAAGAAAAAAATGACCATTGGAAGATACAACAAAGAACAAAGCAAAAACTCGTGACCTTAGCGACAACAAAGAAACATCCAAGCAATGAAGTGGACGGAGAACTAAGAGTTGGACTTTAGAATGTTTATCTTTTTTTTTTTTTAAGAAACAAACAACTGCAAAAGGAAAGTTTCAGCAATTTTTTCAGCAAACAGACTCTAGGAATCCCTGCATGGAAGACAAGAGTGTCGCCTCCCCATTTCAGCAGCCACTAGGGTTATCTATGTTGTCCTGGTTTGTACTGCTTTGGTAATGTGAATTGAAAGAAGAAAAATTCCTATCCCATGGGGAAAGAACCCTGTGTCAGGCAGGGTTCTCTTAGAGAAATAAAATTCAGGACACTAGTAATTACTTTTCTATATTTATATATTGAGAAAGATATATAAGATAAAAAAAGAAAAAGTTAACTATAAAACAATACAGATTGCTCAGTGCAACTCACTGGAGTCCTCTGTAGAGCAATCCAGGCTATCTGGTTATAGGCAGCAAATGGCAGAGCAACAGTCACCAACTGTCACCAACAGTCACTAACTGTCAGCCAGATAACAGAGTCCAACAATCCCCAGCTCAAGAGATGTATATCCCAGGAGCGTTGCAAAGCAGGGCTTGAAGAATCCTCAACTCACAGTAACACAGTCCACGATTAGGTGTCCCACGGGTAGTGTTGCTTGGAGGTCGAGGCACAGGAAGAACAGGGCAGCTCTCTGGTCCGAAGATCAGGAAACAACAGAGAGAGAGGGCGGGGCTTGCGAAGCCCTTCCTATATCTGCCCTTCAATTCATCCTGCGTGTTCATTGGCTGTACCATCACAACAGATCCACCAATCTTCTTTGGCCATGTTGGCATAACAAACCTACCCATCACAATCCATCCCTTGCCAACATGGCACCTGTACACAATTTTTTACCCATATAGAATTTCTAGACATCAATGAAATCAAGCTTATACTTAACATTAAACATCTATCATACATATAAATGAGAATACACTGAGTTCAATTGTAGCTAATATATCATACATGAGCAAAGAAAAATAATTCAATAAGCTAATAAACAGAAAATACATGAATAATCACAACTCTTGCTTCTGCAATTGATCACGTGGTCGTAATTGGTAGGTAGACCTACCTTCTTCTACTATCCATTCTGTATTACCTTTGCCCTCAGCAATCACTTCAGCTGGTTGTGGTTTTTTGCCTGGTGGGGTGACCCAGACCTTCATTCCTGAGGGGTCTAGGTCATTAGATGTCCTGTCATGATGTTGCTGTAATTTACCATTAACTTTTATCATAGGGCATGGTAGCACTAAGAGTAGGCCTATGGGATCTCTTGGATTCCAGATATATTCCTCTTTACCCCCATTATGTAACACCAGTCCAATTTCTTCTTGATAATCTGGATCAATCACAACACTCAGTACAGTGACACCCTTCCTGATCTGTTGATTCAAAGGCATGAGAAGCCCAAAGTGGCCAGGGGGCATTCTCAGCTGCCAGTTCAGTGGAATCCGTGCTGTGTTTCCAGGTGAGAGAGTTCCTTCTTTCGGGACCAGGACCTCCAGTCCCAAAGAATATAGGGTTGCTGGGACAGGAAGCAAAAATGCTGCAAGTGGGTCAATAGGAGTAATAGTGAGCGGTGCCACTCCAGTTTCCACCCCTTGCTTCCTGGACCCATGAAACCTACTCATCACAAACCCCAACCAAAGAATCCGGAAATACATAGCAAAGGTTTTTTTCCCCTTATTTGTTCATTTTGGATGCTGGTGCTAAACTTCATATGTCGAGATTTAAGAAGAAATTTTATACCCTTATTTATTTCTAGGATGAGGGGGAGGGATACCACTTTTGCTTTCTGATGTCACTCGATTTGAAAGTGTGCAGTATAAATTATGTTCCTCAAAAGTAAACTTTTTCCCTTCAGTTGAAAAAAAATACGCCGAGTGTGTTCTTCCTTTTTGGTGTCATGACTCTAGGAACTTTGCCAATCTCATTAGAATACCTCACTTTTCTCTGAAGCTCCCCATTGACATTTTTTGATGCTTCTTTGAGTTTGTCACTTCTTTCAATTGCCTCAGCTCCCCAATGATTCAGTTTGAGAGTTTTTCTGAAACCGACTTTGATTTTTTTTTTTACTTTCCTGTCTTTTAAATGACCTTTTGCTTTCTTCATGAATGATGTTCATGATGCCATCCCACAGCTCATGGGGTCTTCTGCTGTTAGTGTTTAAATGCGTCAAATCTGTTCTTGAGCTGGTCTCTGCATTCAGCTGGGAGAGGGTTAGTCCCTCATGGACTTGTTTACTTTTGTTCAGCTTCAAACTGAATTTAACAAATGAGGAACCAATGGTCTCTTTCAGAGTCAGCCCTCAGCCTGGTTTTAGGTGTTGAAAGTAAGTTTCTCAGCGGTTTCTTCCCACAGACATAGTAAATTTTATTTCTGTGTGTTCCATCTGGAGAAGTCCACCTGTTGTGCTGTTTTTGTTTGGTTTTTTTACTATTTGCCATGAACAAGTCTTTGGTTTTGCAAAATTCTATCACAGGGCTGGTCTCCAGTTTCATTTCTATTACCAAGTCCATATTTTCTAGCTACTGGCCCTTCCTCTTTGCTTCCAACTTTTCTATTTGATTAGCCAATAATTATTAATGCATCATGATTGCATGTTTGGTCAATTTCAGACAGAACATGTCGGTAGAATATTTTCAGTCTCTTCATTATTAGCTTTAGAGGTTAGTGCATACATTTGAATGATAGTTGCATTGACCGCATTTCCTTGTATGTGGGTAGACCTCTTATTACATTGTTGCACTCCAAGAGACTGAAAGCCCATGCTGTTCCTCTGATTGCCCGATGCCCAGCACTCTTGGCCCCACGCTCCCTGACTCGGCGGGCCTGCTCCAGTCCACTAATGCCTAGACTATTCACTGCTACTTTCTATGCTCCCTTTTTATCAACGTCCAATGTTCTGAGAGCCATGCATTGCACGTTTCAAGTTTTAATTACTAATTGACATTTGCAGTTGTTTCTTCTCGTTTCTTTATCATTTATTATTCATTGGGGGTTACTGCATCCATCATAGCTCAATCACATTGAGCAAGAAGGTACAGTTGCTTCCACAGTCCATTTCCAGACATTCTTTCTTCCTTTCACTCTTCCCCACTACTGTGTCTCCCCCACCTGAAACCCTTATTCGACTTGCTGTCCCTGTATGTTCATTAGTCTTGGGTTTCATGTACCCCCAAACAAAAAAATTACATAGCACAGCTTCACTGCAGTGACCCCAGGTGGCATCACACCTCTGAAACTCACCCTAATATGAGCAAACAAGGCGTAGAACATGTTGAACCCAGGCCAGGCCCTCCCTGCATCAGAGCAGGCAAGGTGCATCCTCTGACACAGCTGCTGCTTCTCATTCTGAGGCATGCCCCATTAGCACAGGAAGGCCCCCCAAAATGAAGGTTCCTATCAGCCTTGTTTCATCTGTGAGTCACTAGGGATGTCTCTACTTGAAGAAGACAGCTTCGCCTGGGTCATATTTTGAGTATCTCTCCATCTGAGGGGCTCATCTTCCAGCCCTGCCTCTGACGAGATTCTACTTCTGTTTCAATGCCCCCTATAGTGGCTAATTCCATCAGTGGCTAAGTCCTCTCAAGTGAACAGCCATTTCTTCTCCATAGTCTCTGTTTCATCTGGGAGCTCTGTTGAAAGCGTTCACCATGGGCGAGCCTGCTGCTGTTTGAAATACCAGCGACATCGCTGTCAGCATCACACGCAGCACACTGGCCACCAGAGTGCGACAAGCTGATAGACAAGTGCGGATAGATGCATGCATATATGTGTGTATAGATATGCATGCATACGTCTGCATACACATATATGCATGTGAAGATATGCAGACACACACACACATGCAAATAAACTGCGTCGTATGTTTTAATGAGAAGCTTCTAGGACGGACAACAACCATTCTCCATAAACCTGGATCCCCAGTTTCTCACACTATCTCCTGAGCTTAACAATGTTCATATTTATTTTGTTAAGAACTCAGGGAGAAGTAAATACCCAAGCCATCTGGGCATCAACAAGGACCCGCATGGAAGCAGTAGGTGCATGTCGCAGCACGTTCGATGGCAGACGCCTCTCTCTTTGCGTCCCAAGTTTCACCAGGGCCCTTTGTGGAGTGTTGGGCAATGGCTGGGGCCCGCTGTTTTGTAAGCATGTGCACATCCAGACCCTTCATAATATTAGTTAAAATCAATGTGCTGCTTTTTTAATTATTGCTCATGGTACAAAGCAGGGAAGGCTCATTTAGGAATGGATCGATGTTGACGAGGGATTGGGAGAAGGCTGAGCCGTCCATCAGGGGCCTGATGTGGAAATCATTGAGCTTGTGCTGTGGTGGGCTGGGGTGATCATCTGGGTTAGCCTCCAGCCGGCTGGAGGGCAGTGTAATAGGTGAGCCCTGCGTGAGCCCCGGCCCCTTGCTGGGAAGTACCTACAGGAGGGGCTCCTGGAGCAGAGCCTCACACACGTCTGCAGAGAAGAAGCGATTAAGAGGACGTCTCTTTGTCTGACTTGTATTGATCACGTGTAATAAAGTTTGGGCCGTGGTGGGAAAGGCAGGGCCTTCATCCTTCTCTGGCTGGACATTGCATGAAAGCGCCTAGACGTGCATGAGCAGACTTGTGATAAACAGGTCATTCTCCGGGCCGGCCCCTGTCAGAATGTGGTGCCAGTTTCCGGGGGGGCATGTGTGTGCACCAGGGGGGGAGAGGGAAGCAGGAGACCCCAGTTCACTTTCAGCTGGCACCATGCTGAGTCCTACCCAGGGGACATTGTCTACATGCTTGCTGTGATCTCCCTGCAATAATTGGCGCTGGGGGTGGGGGGTGGGGGGCGGAGATGTCAGAAAGTACCTGGAAAATGGAATGGAGTTATCGCGGGATGTTCCATGTCCTTTATGAAGCCCCCTCATGAGGAGAACATTCCGAGGGGAGAGCCAGGTGCCTGCAGGCTCTGACAACCTCACGGGACATCTCCACCCAGCAGCCTTTCCCCATCTCCCTACACCAGCAAATGTCTACCTTCTAGAGGGAAAAGGTAGAATCCTTTGTGCGATTATAGATTTTAGAATTCTCGGGGCCCACCGATTCTGAGGAGCGGCTACGCCCCATTTTTACCTGCTGGATCTGGTGATTGCTTGAAGCACGCGGGACATGCTCCAGGCCATGCCGCGGCAATCAAGCGGAGGCTACCGAGTGTGACAGCAGGTGGGGGTGGGGCGCGAGATCATTGGGAGCCAGAGGCTGCAGACATGCTTTGTGAGGGGCAGCTGATGAGGGCAGGGCCACATTCAAAGTGACATCCTTCTCCCTGACCCCGGCCCCCAGGGAGGCTGTCAGGGAGCGAGCAAGTCGGGGCTCTGCGGTGTGGGGGACCCCAGTCTGCACAGCCTCCTTCAGGCCGGCTCCACCATTGATGGCATTGATTTCCGGTCACAAGTGACCCGGGAGTGATTGGCAACACTTCCATCGTATTTATTTATTTGCACCTTTTAATTGGTTGTGGGCTGTTTATTTTAATGTGTCTACCCTTGACTAATCATTCAGTGTAGATGCAGCCAATTTTAATAGTATTCGTCTTAGAAATATATTTTTTCGAGCAGCGAGATCGGGTAAATTGAACAAAACAGCAACATCCTCAACACCTGGCACGAAATTTTCATGGGAGTGAAGTGTGAAAATGGGTTATCTCAGCCTAGCCACTGAGTGCAAAGCCAGAGGGCACACGCATGGGCTCAGCTGTAAGAAACCTTACATGCCATATCACACATACAAGGTAGACTGATGTGAATTAATATCCGAAGAACCCAATTACAAATGGAGTCTTTGTCTTTCAAAACTTTCATTCTAAGAGCTCCTTCCAAAAAGGACGTCCACACTGCACCCTTGCAGTGGGTTATGTGCTGTAACTCATGGTGAAAAGTGACACCACATGCCTGAGCTCCCTGCCTCTTTCCCCCACCCCTGGGGTTGTCCCATGGGTCTCTTACTTCATTCATTTACTCACAGAGGTACCCTGACTGGAGGTCCCGACCTTCTAGTTCCTTTCAAGGACGTAGTCTTTCACATTGCCCAAGATGCAGAGGCAATCCATGAAGGATGGGCTGCCTACAGCCTTCACAGGAGGGTGGTCGGGTTAGAGCCAGTCTCCACATAGGTGTGGGGGCAAAATGATGACCTGCTCTGTTCTTAGAGATGGTGAATGGATGCCAGGTATTGGATCGGGCTTGGTCCCTCACAGAGGTAAAAAATGAGCCACCAAGTATTTATAAACCCTCGATGGGAAACTCCTTGATTCCATTGCATTTACATGGTGGGAGATGGAAGAGGGAAGCAAGAAGAGGGCAAAGCCATCACGTGCACGCTGGGCTTTGAAACCACCCACCACACAGAGCCACGGGAGAGATACGGTATCCTCAGTCAGAGGGGACTGTTAGGGCAACAGACTGGAAATCATTGACAGAAATCATTTATACATGAAATGAAATCACTTATACATGACATACTTGCAGAATTAATTAATGATCTGTGATGTACCATTTATCGAGTGTCAATCATAACAGAGGGACACAGGGAACAAGAGTCTAGTGAGATTTCAAGCACGCAATGGCTACTGTTTACTCATATTTCCAGAAGCCTGGTGAAAGAAACAAGCCCCCAACAAACGTCCTGCCATCTGGTCAATTCTGACTCAGGGTCCCTGGAGGGCAGCGGTTCCCCACCATCCTCGTGCCACGACCCTTTCATGCAGTTCCTTATGGTGTGGTAATCTCTCTCCCCACCATAAAATTATTTTTGTTGCTACTTCATAACTATAATTTTACTGCAGTTAGAATGGAGTAACTCCCATGAAAAGGTCATTTGACCCTCAAAGGGGTCATGACCCATAGGTTGAGAACCACTGCTATAGGACATTATGTAACTGCCCTGTGCATTTCTGAGGCCACACCTCTTGATGGGGGTAGAGAGCCTCAGCTGTCTCCCACAGAGTAGCTGGTGGGCTCGAACAAACAGACTTTAGTCAGCAACCCAGCATCTGACCCGAAGTACTACCTAATGAGCTAAACAACCATGGAACTCTCCAGACTACAAATCCCCAGAATGGCTAGATAAAACAGTGTATGAGATCATTTTAAATGCACAAACTCTTAAAAACTGGGAAGAATGGGGATCCAAACTGTGACTGTCAGGGTTGGTGGTGGCTGATGGGCAGTGGCGATGGTGGTATGGAGTGGTGGTGGTGGTGGTGTGGGGTGAGGGGTGGGGTTGGGTGCTCTGCAGGTTTTTCTGCCTGTTATGAGACAGAAAGTATACTCTGCATTGATAGGGCACTCAGTGGAGGCCATTGTTTTTACTCAAGTCCTTGAAAGATTGTAACTTGAGTAAAATAATTGACCAGAAAATAATACCACCATAATTGACTGGCGGAAACAAAAGGACACCTTCTGCTCTGTCAGGCTTGGGTTGGGGAAAAAAAATCCTCCTGTGAATTTGAACAAGGAGTTAGTATTTCTCGTGGGTGAGGGCTTAGCATTTATGCTACTGCCTACTCTGAGGAAATATAAAAATTGTTGGCTATTCACAGCCCAGCATGGTCAACTCAAACAAACAAGACCATGGAAGTGCAGCCGCACAATCCAGTCTGTAAATACAAGGGGTTGTCAAAAAGTTCAGGGGAAAAGCTCACGATCTCTTTATTTCACTTCTCCAGGACTTTTCCCAAGTTCTCTCATAATTGGAGTGTTTGGGGGGGTGGGAGGTGGGGTGTGCTGTTCCATAAGGAGAGATATCCAGCCAGAGTTGAAAAATCTACCAGAAACCCATATATGAGGAACAAACCAGGAACAGATGCAGTCGACACCGGTGATTAACCGAGCCACCACGATGCGTTTACCTAATTGAGTCTTCCTCAGACTCTGTACAGTAAGTTTGCCCAAAAGGGGTGTGAACCCTTACCATTGTCTTCAACTCCATTGCAGCGATTGTAGACATGAGATGGATCAAAGATGCATCCAGGTGGGAAGATGTGAAGGCAAAGTTGATCTGTAGGCAACATGATGAGCTACAATTTAAGGGACTCATCCAAAAAGTTGTGAAAGTTGAGAGGGATTTTAGCAAAATTTGCAGGATCAGCGACAGATATACATATATCCAGTTAATACATCACAAGTTTCAATATAGCTAAGATTTCAGTTATCCCCAACATGGTCTGTAGACTTAAAATAATCTCACTCTAAATCTCATCAACTTTGTATAAAGCAAACGTATGTGGAAATGTTTAGCATCATGAAAACCTCCACGACAACTCAAGCAAAAAGGAGTGAAGTTTGAAAACCACCAATAGCAGGTGTGCCAGGTTATTGTACAATAATTGATCAGGTCAGTGTGGCATTGTCATCAAGACAGACAGACTGATCAAAGAACAGGACACGAACATCATCTTGATGACAAAAGACATCAAGAGAACAATGCCTGGAACAAAACAGGGTGGAAATATGTTTTGCCTGAGGATAGACAAGCAAGTGATATATAGTATTCCCCAAACAGGAAGAATATGGGCTACGTACATGCTTTCAAAATATATCTATAATTTATATCCAAAAGTATAAACATTCTCTAAGATCAATAAAACAATCAATCCAATGGACAAAATATATGAACAGACCCTTCATTAAAAACCCACAGGCTGCCATTCAGTATCACTGGCTATTGGAACAATGGAATGAAAGGGGCAGTGAGAAAGCAATTTTAGTGATATTTAGTGAAACGACTCAGTGCTGTATTGAAATGATGGCGAGGTGGAAGGATTTGTTTGTCTCCACTCACGGGACTGGGGGGCCACGTGAACTGGGGGGGGGGTGAATTCCCAGTGCATCACCAACAGTTCATCACTGACGACAAATGCATGGTTAATCACACCCCTTGAAGATCATAGGGACAACTGGGCAGGAGGACACATGTGCCATGGGGGGAACTCTGACTGGTTGGTGACTTTTTTCCCCCTGTAAGTCTTCAACTCCTTTAAAAAGTGAAACCTATCAACAAGCAAATAACATTGTTTTCCTGTGCGGACTGGTCAATTCCAACTGGTTGGGATGCTGTGACAGCGTCGGCCTGCCCCGCAGCATTTCCTGGCTGCACTCTGTATGGAGTGGAGTCTCTCTGGAGTCTGCCCCATCATTCTGCAGCAGAGCCACTGGGGGCTTGGGGCCACTGATCTCTGCATTAGCAGACTGAACCCCCCTGCACCACCAAGACCCCTTAAACAAACAATATTTGGTTGAAACACACAACAAAAAATTGGCAAACTTGGCACAGAGCTATCACTTGATGCTAAAGGCTTTTCTGAAGACATCAACTATGCCACATATGTGTAAGGCATAGAAGAATGGGAACACTCACTGGATAGTGGGCAAGCAAAATGGCACGCCCATTTGGAAGTCCGAGTTGGGCTGTGGTCTGCACGGTCAGCAGGGAGAAACTGCCCGCAGCTCTGGGGAAGAAAGCCTGGCCTTCCTGCTCCACAAGAAACTCATGGGAGGTCGCTCGGAGTCAGCAATGGCTTGATGGTGGTGAGCTAGGTTCTTCCGGTCCACACAAATACATCTGCACGGATGGCTATAACCGCTTCATTTTTAATAGTCCCAAACTGGGAGCATCTCAAACTGTCATCCACAGGCAATCTATGCATACATCCACACACAGTTAGCAAGACTAGAAAGCAATGAGCTATCTCTATATCAATGGGGCTAGATCTCGAAATATTTATGCTGTGTAAAAGGAGGCAAATAAGCAAACCTATAATAAGAAGCACAACCCCACACAGTATCCCTGCGGTTGGAACAAAGTCTCTCTAACACGTCTTAGAACAACACGGACCCATTGTCATCCAGTCCTGGGGGTCAAAATTTCCAAAAGCACGTCACTGGTTAAAAGCAGGGTGTCCATTTGACTTTGGGATTAGGGGAGAATCTACTTTTCTGCTTGACCCAACATTCGGAGGCAACCAGTCTGCCTTCATCTATGCCCACCTCCCCCACCCCCCCGTCAGCCGTCCACCCCCCCTCTGTTTTTGCCTCTCCCTCACTCTGTCGCTGTCTGTTTGTAATCAGTCACACAGAGCTCACATGGGAGATTAAGAATAATATTTTTCCATTTCAAGATTCGTAGCTTAATCTACAAAATGCCCTTTCCCATGTTAGACAGCTCATTCACAGCCTGGGCCCAAGGCATGGGCATCATAAAGGGACACCCTTCTGCCTATCAGTGCATTGAACAGTTAGATTTACATGTAGCTTTAGAAAATGAAAATGCTTATGTACCCCCCGACAACTGATGGGGGGGTTATCTGACATCTGGGGCCAAGCCTGGGAGAGAAGGAGGGAGAATTCCTGATGGACAGGAGGAAGCAGCCTTGGGTGACAAGCATGTTTATGGCTGGGACTGCAGCAATGGTTTTTGGGGCATATACCGCCCCCTGAGCTCATCCAATTGGGAAGTTTATTGGTTATCAATTGCACGTCAATACAACTATAAAACCAACATACTCAAAATTACCTAAGACCTCAGAAAAATTAATATGAAATCCGTTGATTTTTTGAATGCCTAGAATCACATACAATGTTTAGGAGTTAATCATCTCTTAACAAGTCAAGCAAGCTGTGTGATGGCTTTGATGTTTCTCCCTTGCTGCAGCTGGGGTCAGTCGGGGGCTGAGGACCCTCTGGCTGTTCCTGATGCCAAGCCCAGACCAAGGCAAAGTTCCGAGCTGTGAAGGGGCCCATGTTCCTGTAGACATGTGGAGGCCATCTTATATGTCCTCTATGCTCAGAACGAAAGGGAGGACAGAAGGCGGGAAGGAAACAAGGAAAGCAGGAATCATTTGTGCCTCAAAGTAAATATCATACACTACACTTTGTGGCTATAAGGCAAGGTTTAAAGTAAACATCCACACGCTCACATAAACCACTTACTATAAATAAGTCATTTAGTGAATTGTAAGTGGAAATAAGAGAAAATAAATCTCATGTGCAAAAGAAACCTAAATCATTTACTACTCCATGTGTTGCGTTGAAAAAACAGATGCCGGGCTGAGCCCCGGTGGCATAAGCGGTTGAGTGCGGAACTGCGGCCCATGGGTTTGGCAGTTCAAATCCAGCGGCAGTTCTCAGCAGCAGTGCCGGGTAGCTCCCACAACCACCAGAGACAGTGATGCCCCTCCCCCACCAAAAAAAGAAAAAACAGATGCCAAAACCCTCTTAGAAGTGGGTTCTAAGCAGAGATGCCACATGAGGACTCAGGTGCGGTGGACACATGCCTCAGTCTCTGCAGTCTCCCCACATGCATCCGAAAGTTGGACCCTCAAGGAACCAGGAAGAACATGGAGAATGTATGCATGTGAATTATGAGGTGGGCAAAAAATATTAAAATGTGTCCTGGACTGCCAGAAGAATGAATAAGCACGACTATGTCCTGGAAGAAGTGCCACCGCATGCCCCTTAGAAGGAAGATGTGCTCTCTTGAGAGACCAGTGTCTGGAGAAGGGTGTGCTCGGTAGTTAACATAGAGGGTGGAAGAAAGGAGGTGCAAGAAAGGAGGAAGCCCCCGGGGAGATGGGTTGACACAGAACCGACAACAACGGGCCCAGGAACCACCGCCATTGCGTGGGTGGCCCAGGACCGGCCAACCTTCCCTTCGGTTGTACACAGAGTCACTATGATTTCAAACTAAGGACCGCGGTGACCTCTGCCTCATCCAAGGAAGGAGAGCGGAACCCCCACCATCATTTGAGCACAGAGAGAGCAGGATGTTATTGATGGCCTTAGCTCAGACTCACAGCAGCCGCCTGAAAACTGCCAGCCTCACCACAGCTGTGTCTGAGCCCATTGTGGCAGCCTCTGGGCCAGTCCATCTCATTTAGAGTCTTCCTCTGTGCAGTTGCCCCTTGACTTGACAGGTAAACTGTCACGGTGTCCTTGTTCCTCCCTGTAATGTGCCCAAGGCAGCCATGACAGCAGCTCACCACCCTTGCTTCTGGGGCGTGTGCTGGCTGCACTGCTCTGTTCTCCTGGCCATTCCTGGGGCTTTCAGTCACCATGATCAGCATCCCACCCAAAGGCGTCCATTCCCGGATCACAGTCCAGCTTCTACATGCCTCAGACTGTGAAGCTCCCAAGGGCCTATGAGGCAGGGGTTGAAAAGATGGAAGAAAACAGGACAGAAGTGGGGACAGAGTTACTTTCCATGCAGCCTCCTCAACACGTCCAGAGTCCGTGGCCAAGGCCAACATGGATGGTCAGAAATCACGTGGGGCTGTCCTGAGTTCTGAAACAAGGTCACTTTCTTGCAGGGGTCAGAGCCCTAATTCCGCTTCTAAACATCCTCCACACTCCCGGGCCAAGCCTCCTGAGAATGTTCCAGGTCGTCCAGAACAACTGAAGTTAGTTGGAAGAAGTCCAGGATATGCAATGGGTACATCATGAGGTTGTGAATGGGAATCTGAGGACGAAAAGGGGTGCTGGGTGCAAACTGAGGAGATTGATTAAGCATGGCCTTCCACGAGACGCGATCAGAGGGTGTGCAGCCTTGTAGTGCCCCACCCATGTAAGCTGGAGACAGTAGGAGAGGGGTGTTGGTGGAGGACTGTAAGGCACAGATGGAGCTCTCTCTCTGCCTTGTTTTGCTATGTCTCAGACTGCGCTGAAAAATGATCTGTGTGTTAAGATGCTGCACGACTGCTAAAACCCTTGCCATGGTTGCGTCCCCCAGAGCAAGCACCTAGGCAGGCTTAGTACTGTTGTGTGTGCTGGGGTTTGCTGGGAGGGGGACTTTGCTGACACCCTGCTGGGGAGCATAAACAGTAGCCAGGTGAATCCTCAGATTTGGCTGAAAATGCCACTCCCTGGTAGACACCTCCAGAGGAGCTGCCATCTGAAAATGAATCCTCACAGCTTAGTTGTAAGCACCTTGAAGATGGGAGTTTATAATGAAAATGCTGACCCCTCCTGCAGGAGTGTGAGGGGAGGCATTGCCATAATTTATAATGTCAGCCCCTAGTCCAGCAGCTTCTCCACGCCCCGCACGCCGTACAAATAGCCAGGGAAGGTACCGCAGTGAATTATTGTGCAATTAATCATTGACCGTGAGGGATTCATCTACTAATTAAAAACGCAAAAAGAGTAAATGGAAATAACCAGTGACTACTAAATCACGCATTCTGGAGCGTCAGCTCATTGTAATAAATCACAGTGTATCAATCAGAGTCACAAGCATGTGGAGGACGGGGTCTGAGACCGCCCAGGCACCCTGGATGCTACCAACGAGGGGTCCCTATCTACCTACTCATGTGTCTTTTCCTCGGCAGACACAGAGATATGTGAGTGGTGGGGGTGGTTTGTCCATGTTTCTGTACATGGACAATAAACACAACCACAGCTTCGAATGAGGGAAAATGAGAAAGTATTCACGGCACGGCTTGAAGAGAAAAGGTCTTGACGGTAAAATGCAGACTGCCCATGTGACTCATTCCCCTAAGTCTGGGGAGTCTTCACGCCTGCCCTGGCTGCCACGCTCCCGCCCTACGGACTCCAGCCTCTCCTTAGAAGCTACTGGTGGTCCAGAGGCTTGGCGGTGGCACGGACTCACTGCTTTCACGACCACCCTGAAGCTCCAGTCTCCTGATGACTGCAGGGTATCACAGGCACTGAAGACATGAACACCGTTCTTCTCTCCTCTGTCCCTCCTGAGGACAAGTCCAGTGTCTGACCAGGGAGCCCAGCTGTCTCTGTCACCCACAGGGCTTCCCCTGATGAGGGGCTCCAGCCATCATCCACCACCTCGTTTTCTCTTCTAGTCCCCCTTTGTCTGGACGCTCCACCTCATCTGGAAGCTCCACTTCGTCTGGACGCTGGCCACCTCGACAGCCTGGTTGGCATTGGGAAGGCTGCTGGCATATTTTCTAGCTTCACGATATGGAGTATGTGAGGTGAGGTTTTACAGGAAGTCCTGTGGACTGTGCTGTGGACTGGCTCCCCAGGGCTCCAGTCTCCTCTCCTGTTGCTCCCAGGATCCCTGTCTGGAGTGCACTGTGGATGAGAGGTCCGTGGAGCAGGCCCGGGTGGTGTCGTGCATGGCTAGTGTGGGTGGTGCCTGACTCCTCAGTGCCGGCAGCAGAGGCATCTCACCCCTCTTTGTCAGAAAGGGACCCAAGGATCATCCACAGCCCTGCACTCCAGGGGAAGGTGGCCCCGCCAGGCCCCTCTGTTTATTTCAGGGACATTGGGTTAACGCACACGTACAGTTTTTAGAGTCTCATAGAAGTACTACTGATTTGCTTTACAAGTAATCAACGATGGCATTTACATCTACTTTATGATGAAAGATAATGGTGTTGTCATCTACATTTTTCTATTCTTATTATTGTATTTCCTCATTTTTTCCTCCAGTCACCTTAAGCTTCCATCTGCTTTCTGATTTTTAAAATGCATTGACATTTCCTGTCAAACACGGAGTAGAGAAGAAAGCATTGACAAATATAGCAATGTGGGCCCTGTATATTTAAAAGTGGCTGCTCAATGCTCCTCTCTCTTGTCATTTGATGTATGTCTGTCCCCAAATCAAGTGTCTGAACAGCACTTGGGATTCAATAACCAGGGCATATCAGGTCTTCAAAACATAGCCCATTTACCATCTTAATAAACCTTTGCTGAATTGAGTGGGCCCAAATTGAATGCAATGAAGTTTATATTTATATTTTACACTATGCCAGAAATAATACTGCACTTAGGAGCAGACCTGGGTAATTATGTTGCTATAGTGACATTGTTTCTGCTCTGTCTGTAACATGGGAAATATGCACTTCGAGCCCTCAGTGCTTGGAGTCAAGGACCAGGTGTGGGCACTACCATTTGGCACCAGGAGAGACCAGGAATTGAAATCCTGAAATGGTGAAATCCTTCCATGGACCCCCAGGGAAAGGGTAGTGGCGGTCTCAACAGAGAACAGGTAGGATGGAAAAGAACATGTCTGGTTCTGCAGGACCAATGTCTCCATGTTTCCAAGGGGCCTCCTGTGTTCACCTCACTCTATCAGCAGAACCCATCAGGAGGATGGGCTATCGTGGAGGGGAGGAAGGACAGGAAAGACAGGGACCAGGAGGGGAGACACGCACTGACTGTGCGCAGGAAACGAACACAGACAATCGGGTCAGCACCCCACGACGAACCCTGAGGAAAGCACTGGAAGGAGCATGAGAGTGAGAGGTCAGTGCAAAACGCTGCAGGATCTCGTCCACGAGAAAAGCCAGGTCCATGTGCGGTCCCACTGTGTGTGATCAGTGACACGGCCGGGAGGGCTTGGCCACCTCTGGGGGAGCCAGGTTGATGTCATGCTGGTCTGAGAAGGCAGGCCACTGTGATGCCTATAGCAGAAGGTTCTCATTTCCGGGAAATTTTAACTCAGTTTTTATTGATTATGAGCAAATGGTTATTTAGATGCTGGAGAGAAAAGAAAAACAACAACAACAACATCAAAAAAGAAAACACAGTGTACTTGGAGCCACAAATGTTTGAGGGGAAATAAAGTACACTTATGCTTAAAAGGCATTTCATAAGTTTGGATTTTAGTGCTTCTAGATCCATTGAGTCGCCCCTTTGGGGACCATTTGAGAATACATGAGAGTGGAAAATGTGAGCCTAATGTCCTTGCAGAGAGAGGAGGAAATTGCTCTTTTGGGGGTGGGAGGATTGAAGAGATATATTAACCCTTTCAAGACCCTGAGGCAAGTTTCTCCTATTGACATTAAAAAGGTTAGTGCCCCAAACTTTTTTTAATATATCTCGCAACGTGATCGATGAGTGTTCGACCCGCATCTTGCTCGTAGGTCTGAGAGAGAGTGCCTCTGTTATCTGTTTCCTGGAGAATATTTATATATCTCTGCACTCCTTCCAACACCCTGGCGTAACTCTTTTTATTTCCATGGTTGCTATTTCCGACACAGCTGTTTTTAGCGTTTCACACCCCAGTGCTGTGTTGGCCATCAAAGATATTTTCAGAGGAAGGCGTGTGCTTACAGCTTCCTGCTCTCTCGGCGTGAGGAGACCCGAATCTGAGCATACTGTAAACAGAGAGACAAGAAGCAGACGTGAACAGAGCATTTTGTACATATCATTCTGCACGGTCAACAACCGATTTCTGACTCAGCGCTGGCCCACTGACAACTAACCATCCCGAGTGACCCCAGCTGTGTCCTGAGTCCGTGGACGACTCACCATGCCCCATCACTGTGCTCCCTCTTCTTCCTGCCTCAGAGCACTCTCCACTCCACGCTACCCTCACAGGAGCGAGGCGGGTCCAACCCCACTGCGGGGACGGCTCTCCGGCGTTATTTGTAGATGCTGCCACACCTACGAGGACTTGAGCTTCAGGAAGCTGGAGACCTGACTGATCCATTCCTTGTACACACTCAGCAACCCCACGACAAAACACCCTGCCTTTTATAGACCACAAATGCCATCATGGTTGCAAGTGGGCATTAGTGAAGGTGCCAATACAAAGGTGCCCAAAACAGGTGCCAAGCTTCACCTGTCTTATAAACCGGCAGGAAGGAGGGTGTTCAGATAGTTGTAGATGTAGATAGATAGACAAATGACAGATAGATAGGTGGATGGATAGATGATGGATGGATGGATGGATGGATGGATGGATGGATGGATGGAGGTATAGGTGGTGGTATGCATCAAAGCAGAGGTGTACGTATAGGCCGATGTCTAGGCAGAGGAAGTGGTATAAGTATAGGTAGATATTATGTAGGGTAGAGTTAAGGTCGAGGCAGAGACAGATTTATTTTTACACACAGGAATCAGCAGTGGAAAGAATAAACAAAGCCTGCCCCCAGGGTGCTAGCCTTCTCGTGGGAGTCAGACTGCACACCGTGTGGGCAGTGCTTCCTGTGATCTCACCATAGCCACCATGTGTCCAGCAAGCAAAATCTGCCCAGCCCTACCCCATCTTTATGATGCTTACTGTTCTGGCTTGAGACTGCTGCCACAGCCACCCTGTCCGTCTACCTCCTCAATGGAGAGTTCTAAGATCCCCCCCCACCCCCCCCCCCCAAAGGAATCTCAGTAAATGACATTGTGTGCAGGGGGTTCAGAAACAGACCAGAAACTGATGGGCTTTGCCAGGGACACCACCCCCGGCCCCTCCTTGGGCTGGAGGGTGAAGAGGGCCTGGTTCGGAGTCTCAACTCTTGGCTTGGTCACTCTCCGAGGTTACCTCTGCATCCACTGAGGTTGACGACCTCTGCTCTGACAGGACTGGAAAGGCAGCAGCATGGTAAAGACGCAGATGGCACCCAGGTAGTCAGCCTGACGAATTCCTGCTGGACGCGCCTCTTCCTCCCCCTGAACGGGGCTTCCTATGCCCCTCCTCCCTGGCATTGCTTATTTCATCACACACCAGTGTTCTGCTGTATGGCAATCCAGAGCTGTGCACCTGTTGTGTAGGTGAACCCAGGGTCAGCATCTCCATTGGGCGTCAGTGGGAAACAGAAAGGCCGGGTAGAAGCAGCTGATGGTCAGTGCGCTGCATCTGCTGTCCACGTGTGCAGAAGGCCCGGATCATTCCCACATGGGGTGGCTGTTTAAAACTCAGTCCATTTCCAGCCCAGGGTGCCAGACTTCTTGCTGTGAGGCTTTCTGTCCTCAGGGAGAAGGAGGTTATATATATATATATATCATCAATAATCCATCACACTTCTATTTCCTCGGCGGAGGACACCTCATCCTCTCAGTGCAGCTCAGTTCATTTATTCAAATGTGTGCCCTGCTGTGTTTGGGGGATAAGCCCTGCATATCCTGCGTCCCTGGGCTGCATCGGCGATTGATTCGGGGCCAGCATTTGATCCGATGGAGGGGGAGGGTTATGGCCTGTTTGGGACCTGTGGCCACTTCAGACTCTTCAGGGCACAAGAGAGGAGGAGGAGTGTTCTGCAGCAGCACTGGTGCTCTCTGTGCACTCAGTGCCAGTGCTGGTTTCTTTCCTCTCATCAGTCTGTTTTAAAAGCCAGCGAGAGGCGACTCTATTTTAAAGTAATCAAAAAATTAAAAGTAGTGTAGAATTAAAGGGGAGTGAAAGAATGAACTCTGATCAAGTTAGTAATAAGGAAGATAGGATGGAAAAAAATGAGAGGTAACTGTTGTGATCACTTCAGTCCTTCCACAGATGTGTGTTAGGCTTCAGCACAATGTACAGGATAAATACGTGATTTTTTTAAAAATTTCTGACACTGCTGAAAACTAAGTGTAACACAACAAAGGTCCCTGAAAGAAAGAAGACACCACCCCCACCCCCGCCCGGCTGCCTTTCCCTGGAGGCCATGGCTGTGAAACAGCTGTCCTTTAGAGATGATCACTGGCTCCTTTTTCAGGAAAGGGATGGGATTGTGTTTATCCATCAACGGCTGTATTCTGGGGACCTTGGAAAACCAGACAGACAGGTGCCTGTGGGCCAGCAGGAGATCCTACACCCACCTCTCAGCAAGGGCCTTGCTCAGGTCCCCTCCCCCAGAGGAAAGGGAGATCGACCAGGTTTCCTAGCAGGAGCGCTCCTCCTGAAGGTGCCAGAACCAGTCTGGACCCAGGCTTGTTTGTCCCCTAAGCATCGGGTGAAGCCCCGACTTCCCTGCTCTCTTTGATAAGCCAAAGCTGTGTCTACATGAAGAGGTCAGTTCATCAGTGGAACGTATTTAAAGATGACCTTGCGGCCTCTCCCCTCTATCCTCGGTGTAGCAGAGGTGTGGTGTGAGTGAGTCTTCTTCCTACTGAAGATGTAGTGCTCACAGCCCCCGACCTCTGGTGAAGGAAGGGCCCTTGGTGGCCTACTGGGAAGTGGGTTGGGGACTTCCAACGTGCCAGCTACTCTGCAGGAAGAGGTGAGACGTGTCAGCATTTGCAGTCTCAGCCTCAGGACCCTGTGGGCGCCACCCTCCCGTCCCTGCAACATCGCTGTGCATGGAAAGGACTGCGTTTGCCGACTCAGAACAGAACAAAAAGTGGGATTCCATGTCAACGCATGAGATGCTGGTTTTGGAGCTGCATGCGGAGGATTGACTCTCAGATTCCATATTTGTCAGATGTCTCATCCCCTCTGCCCCAGCTGTCCTGGACATGCTCTTTTCCTCGGTAGTACTCGGCAGCCTGGGGGACCAGCACTTTCCTCGGTGGGTGTCTCAGAGGACATATGGTAGAGGAAATGGGCAGAGGAGGAGGCAGGGGCAGTGAGGCCCCCTCCCCCACCCTGCCTGCTCAGCCCAACACAGCAGGAGGCTGGGAGACTTTCAGGAAACAGAAAGCTTCTGGCTGCTCCCCAACCAGGCCAGGAGAGCAGCAGGTCCCACCCCCTCCCGCCCTCCCAACAGCGACCCTGCCCTAGAAAGGGCACTCTGGTATCCGCGGCCCCAGTGGCTCACCAGTCTCCTACGAGCAGTGTCTTATCTCTCTCTATCCGCTAGCTTTGATTGACTTCTCTGGAAGACTGGACAGGGATTTGGCTTATCCTTTGCCCCAAACGCAAGCTCCACTGTGAAGATGGGAGATGAAAAAGACCTGGCCGTCACGCTGTGTCTTTGAACAGGTGGGTGTTCCTCTAGGGTTCAAGGAAGGGATGTGAAACGCATGCCTTCAGAACCTTCCCAACTGCCAAGTGCCTGTCCGGTGACATCCTGAAGCATGGATCCGACAACGAGGACCACTTTTCTCCAACAATTAGGGCCATGTTTCCTGAGCGTCTCTGCGTCGTCAAAAGTCTAGAGAGGACTCGGAGTGCACACTCACACACACACGAACCCCGTGTGCCCTGAGAACATGCCTCCACCTGCGAAGGCCTTTCAGCCACGTCTCCACCATCCATGTTCAAGGAAGGGGCAGCCTCGCTCTCAGACAGGCCATCGGTGCGCCCCTGGGTGACATGTGCATCACAGGGTCATCGCCACACGTCATAGCAGTGCTCCATCAGACATTCAATAACATGTGGCACGCCTTACTCACATGGGGTGTGATACAGACAAGTTCAACAAGCCACACATAAACTTATTTCCAGAAATGCACTTCAAAGTTGCCACGTAAAGTTCTGCCAATCTAGCTGTCATCACTCTGCAGTGCGCACATGAAGGTTCCATCACAGCTGCTCTCACCCGGCCCAGACTCTCCACGTGGGGGCTGCGTCCCAGGAGGGCAGAGCTCTGTCACCGCCGCCTTTAGGGCTGCTTTTATATTATTATTTATCAATGTCCTTGTTGACATTGTCTTGATTTGACCAGTTTCCTTTCTCGAGTAAACAAGTCAGTGGTGCACACATCAGGTGGTAAACATCATGACTCGACCAGTTTCCATTCGAAGATAAACAAGTTGCAATACATAACATGAATCCATTATAAACCAGTAGCAAGCGCTCTCATCATGTTCTCATTCAGTCTGGGGCTTTGGCGCTGGCTCCGTGTCCTGGGGAGACCCGGGGGTGTTCTCTGCCGCGTCCGCTGTCCCCACAGTGTGACTGAGGCAGAGCGCCGGTGCGGGCCGATGACTTTCCCAGCATATAGATCAAGGGATATTATAACCCGAGCCCCTCTGAGCTCAGCGTAATGAATAGGAGACAGCATGTCCTGGTGACCAGGGTCGTGGCATGAGAATGAATCACTCTATCATCACCTCTTGTAAGTAGCATTAGTGATAATAAATGAAGAGGCTTAATGTGATGCTGGTGGTATTATTCATGCAAAAAAGCCCAGTCCATCTTGTTAAAACAATTAAAATGTGCTTGCAGGGTGTGTTAGGCCGCAGAATATGACGGCGGAGCCTGTTTATTGCATGTCCCCGAATCCATCAGCATTAAGCAGCCACGCAGATGAGTCCTCAGATACAAACCGAACACACGGACGTGGGTTCACTGTTCGTTCAGGACAGGATCCTCTTGGGGCCTGGGACTGCCTGCTCACAGAGAAGGTGGGATTCGTTTGCTCACATGTGTATTTTCCCAGAGAAATGGCATCTGCTACTTGTCTGTATAAAGCCCCCTTGTCTGCCAGTTGTTGGCAGTTGAAGATGATCTCCAGTCAGTCGCGGGACTAGCACCCAGCACGGTTCTCAGGGAGGTGTCAGCACCAGCTCAGTATCCCTCTGAAACCCAGATTCCTGAGGGGACTGGGCATGGAGAACCTTCTGCCCCCATAGCTGGCCACTGACATGGTTCTGCCCAGAGCCTACCTGGGTTTGACCCCAGAAAATGAATGGCTGGGGGTCAAGTCGGAAGCCATTCCAAGGTGCTGTTGAGGTCCCATCTCTGTGGTCCACTATAACCTTCATCCTCAGTGGGTTCACTTGCTTCCAGGAGCTTGAGTTCAAAGTCTGCTTAATCTCCACAGATTTCTGGGTGAACTGTGTTTCTTTGGTGGGTGGGTGGGCTTCCTAAATGCCTTCTCAACAGTGTAGCACAGGCCTGCAAGACCACCCTGACATCAGCCCTCTAACCACTTGTTCCCCTACCCGGTGAGCCCCGGGCTTCCATACTCAGCTCCGGGCACTGCAACACATTTTCAAAACAAGCAGGCAGAGAGGAGCAGGGATTCCTCGAGGAGGTGAATGACGATAGTGTTATGATTTGACACAAGGAGTATCACTTTTATGATCCCCACAGAGAACTTCATATGAATTGGAAGAAACGATTATCTTTAGAATCCTGGAGACGCGTTACACTTGGGGGAGTTCTCTATTTTAATTAAGACTCCTGCAAAGCCCCCTGAGTGGCCCTGCCTAGCCTGCTTCCGCCCGCCTTTTAATTACGCCGAGCACTCCTGTTCACTTGATCCCACGTAAATTGCGAGAGCGGCAGTGGTCTGGGGTGTGGGGCTCAGCTCCACCTGACAGCGGGCACACATTTACATGAAGGGGCCCTCAGACTGTACCTAAAGAGTCAGGGGATGGGCCACTAATAGGATTCGCAGAGCCAGGACTTAAAGTCTTAGATTCTCATATTTATGATTGATGCTTTGCTTATGAGACGGCGGCCCTGTGGGCTCCCAGCGAGCCTGTTGGGTTAAGGCGGCCTTTGTCGGAAAACACAGCCATTATCCCTCTCAGCCCCCCAAGGAGCAGCTCCAGCTTCCACTTAACACCCATGTCAGAGCCAAGTCCCCCTGAGTGGGAGGGTTGCCCTGAGGCATTTGTGCTCTCAATGAACGCCTTACAACTGACACGCTTGGCAAGGGCCGTCCCATCACGTGACGCCACCATGTGCCCGTAGGGACGTTTGTTGCTGCTGGGTCAGTGTCCTGCCTCCCAGGGCTCGCACTGCTCTGCCGGTGAAGGTCAGGAGCAGCTGAGCCACCTGATCCCTCTAGGGTTCCTGGAGTTGTCTTGGACAGTAGGCTCCAGCCCTCACCTCCGTGTGTGTGTGTGGGTGGGGCGGGGAGGTGAGATGAGATGGGGAGACTCGTCCAAAGATCCCAGAGGTCCCCCTGGTGACTCGCACAGAGAGGTGTCTGTAAGAAATCCCGGGCAGTTCTATAACTCACAGGAGAGAGACAGACACGTTTTTCATGGAACACAGAGAAGCTCCAGGGAGCCCCAACCGAGAGGGGGGCCCTTTCACCCCCATGGCAGTTGGGGGTACATGAGGGATGGGAGAAAGTGGGCTTTGGGTAAGGGGGGAAAGGAACACTTCTGTGACTCAGGTCCCAAGAGCGGACTCCCTCTTGGGAAGACCGGCATCAGGGAGGCCACGGGACTTCCTCTGCCAAACCCAACAGGTGTGTCTTGGGGAGTGGAACCCAGCTTTGCTGAGAAGAGAGGGCCTCTCTCTTCCTGAGTGCCATCCTGCCCAATGCAGCCCCCACTGCCTCTCTCCCCCCACCATGGAGGCTGGAGTGACCCGAACAGCAGGGCTTCCCGAGGGCGAAGGTGGACACACAGGGAGTTGTGGGAGGCCCTGCTCAGGTAGGCTGCTGCCATGAGCTGATCACATCCAATCTGTTTCTCCTGAGACATCGTGTCACCAAGGGGGCTGGGTTTGTACTGCCCAAGGGTCCCGTTCACGCCAGGCCACTTCCCCTCGACCCCGAACCAGCTTTCCTCTCATGGATGGCTATCCAAGTGGGGCTCAGAGAAGGAGCTGGTTCTCTCTCTCTCTCTCTTCCCCACCTCTCTCTCTCTCTCTCTCTCTCTCTCTCTCTCTCTCTCTCTCTCTCACACACACACACACACACACACACACACACACACACCAAACAGCTAGGCTCACCCCAGTGCCAGAACACCCAGACAGCCAGATAAGCATGGGCATACTTGTGATTATTTTCTATTTTTGAACCCATAGCTTCCTCCTCAAAGACCTCATAGGCAGTGCCACCTTTGGGTGAAGGTTTTCTGAAAAGCCGCAGTGACCAGTGTGTAGGCGTGATTGTCCAGTTCTAAGTCCAACCAGCTCCTTCCTGAGGCAGTGTCCTGGGTGGCCTTCCCATCCTGGGTCCCCAGGGTCATGGTCAGCCACAGGACCCTGCTGCCATGCACCCGGGTCTGGCCCAGACCACATGTGCGCACTCCACAGTCACAGCAGTGTGTCATCCTGAACACATGCACGCGCGCAGAGTCACGCTCTCGGCCCCCGAGATGGAGCCCACAGGCTGCCACCTCGTCAGAGCCGTCCCTGACAGCCCCTGGTGCAGAGGACAGCCGGCCACGGCCTATCCCGCTGTGGCCTTTCAGAAGTGCGCTCTGCCACAGCTTTTTCTTCAGGAGTCCCCCTTCCCCCATCAATATTCACCTGCTGACATGCCTCTACCAGCCAGCGGACACCAACGTCACCAGGACAAACAAGGACAGAAACCTCTTGGCTTTGAGTCCACTCATTAGGACACACAGCGACTCTCAGGGGCCCCTGAAATTCCCAGAGTGTCTGCCTTTTAAAGCTTGTCTCCAAATAGTTGGGGCACAAATGCCCAGGGGGACCGCGGACATGTGCCACCAGGAGGTTCAGAAGACGAGGGGATCCATGTCACTCAGAGCAGTGGAGCAAGAGGACAAGGACTTCTGAGGACAGTGTGGACATGTGACTGAGCTGCCCTCTGCAGGGCCCAAGATGCCTGGGTGTCAGTGGAGACGCCTGGGTGGGCACAGGGGTTCTCTGTCCTGCTATCTTGGTCCCACTGATATCAGTTTGAATTTATGCAGCAGGAAATGCCCATCCCTTTATGTGTGCTAGTCCAGATAGCTCTCCTACCTCACCTTTCTGAGACCCGCTCAGGCCCTCTGGGTCTCTGCATGTGCTCACACAGAGACCCATGGAGGGCTGGGACCTTCCCTAGTCATGGCCAGGAGGTCGGTGGGCATGCAAAGCCCCCCCCCCTTCCCCCCCCCCACATCCAAGCAAGCAAAGAGCACTGTCAGTTGTGGCAGGATGGGCCTCTTCCCCACCTGTCCCTTCCTCAGCACCAGGACTGGATGGCTCTCCCACCACACTTGGGCTGACAGTGCCAAGCTTCTGGGCTGGCTCCCAGGGACCTTGGAGGGAGTCTGACTCCCAGACTCCTCAGCAGGGTCATCTCCTGTGCTGGGCATCACAGCCTGGAGGCGCCCCTCACCTGCTTATTCACTCAGCTGCCCCCGGTTCACCACTATCTTACAGCTGCAGGGCTCTTTTGCCAGCTTTGTAGAAGACTCAGGATGTAACCCAAGTGCCCCAAGGTGGCAGGGGGTTAAGCAAAGGCTGATCCCATGAGGAAGGGAGGAGATGCAGTTCATTTCCATCCCCCTGACAGTCGGGGAGACAATGACCTGGAGCATAATGAGTGAGTGAAAGGCACTTGGAGGCCCAGCTGCCCAGGTCCGTCTTCGCAGGACCAGCCCCCGCCCGCAGCCCCAACACCATGAATGTGTGTGTCATCCCTGGCGTGGCTCTCCCTGGGACATGCGGCGGGACAGGCCTACGGAGAGAATGAACAGCATCCCTGGGGACAGCTCTCCGTCGCTGTGAGAGAGTCTTCATTACTCAGGCTTTGTGGGCCTTTCCCTGTATTTGTGTAAAGATTAAATTGCTCCTGATCTCCGGTGTGTCTGCTCCACCGACTGTCATAGGTCACGACCTTGGTGCGGCGGAGATAATGGATACACCGCCAGCATGCAGGGCACCACTGTCCCCCCACAGCCCTCCACTCGTCCATTGTTAGACGTCCAAAGCAATTACGTACACATACAAGGAACAGACTCACCAGGAATCCTCTGTCTTCCTGGGACGGCAGCCTGGCCCTGTCAGAAAGACTATCTGCCAGCAGCAGGGAGGCTGGCTGGGGATGTGTCCTCCTGGGGCCCCCACCAGACACCAAGAAGGTGGCACCCCAGAGGCCTGTTCCCTCCCTTGCACCTGAAACTTGCATCTGTCAAGGCCCCTTGTAAATAGCCTTTTGTCTGCTCAGTTCTTCCTGTCAACAGGGACATTTAATGAATCTTCGGGGGGAGCCACATAGGGGATCACAGAGACTGACCAACTTCCTTGCAAGCTCTGCCGCCATCTTCCCCGGACATGGTGGTGTGTTCAGTTGTGGTGTGATCTGATCGAGGGCCTGCCCCCTTCATCATTGATCACACCCAATATTGGCTGAGGTAGGAATGTTTTTGACTCACCCCTCCTTCCTCTCTGGTCTCACCATCTCTTTTCCTGCTTCAATGAAAGTGGGACCTCCCTCCCTGTAGCTGACCCACATCGTCCCTGACTGCCTTGATACCCAACCCTCCGGCAAGCAGTTCTCTTTCAGGGTATGACTGACCAAGCTCCCTGGCCCTCTGCCTGAGGTCCAGTGATGTGTGCTAACTGCTGGAGCAGCCGTGGCCATAGGAGAAAAGGGGGCTCACAGCTCTGTCCGGTGCATGCAGAAGGGACCCAGCCCAGTCCAACTCCACTGAGGGCCACCGAGGAAGACTCAAGGTCTCTTTCTGCCCTGCCACCCAATACCTCTTCCAGGCCCTAAAGAGGGGCCAAGATGCAGCGACAGGGTCTCCAGGGCCCCACCTATGTGCACACGTCCAGGTGGAGCGCCTGAAGGAACCTTCACAAGCTAAGCATCGCAATCCTTCCTCCACCCCTGCATCTCCAACCATCAGCCCATCAACCAGCCTGGCCTGAAACCTCCCTACAGTCTCCCAGGAGGAGACCCTGATGCCTCCCAGGTGACTCCTCCTTAAGAGGACTGACTTGGTAACCAGAGGACAGTGTCTGAATGAGTGACCGTGTCCCCCAGGCTGCCCCCTTCTCCCTTTCTGGGCCCCTTGTTCAGGAGGAAGACATGGCCTTGATGTGAGGATGTCACCCAGTTCTGGGGACAGGAGCCTCAGCCTCCAGCAACCAGCCATGCCTGCAGACAGGTCAGCCAGTCACCTGAAGGCCACACCCACCCCTGGAAGTGAACCTCAGGAGCCCCTGGTGCCAGAGGTCCCAGACAGCAGGAGGACATGCCAGGGACCATGCTGAGGGCGTAGGATGCCGTGTGCTTGGGTCTGGATCCCAGCTGTCCTGACACCCTAAGAAGTCCACCATCTCCCCTCCAGCCTATGTTCTGGGTTCTCGTCCCCTTGAGGCTCAAATTGCCCACAGCAGATGCCCCTGCTGGCCTCCCTTACCCATTTCCCAAGGACCCCAACCCTTTGCCATGACTCAGGGTCTCTGTCTCTCAGGGACCCCTTCTCAAACTTTCTTTCAGCTTCTTGCTTCAGTGAGAACCTGCATCCCCTCCTGACACTGTTGCTTCTGGCCTGAGCAACCCTATCTCTCAGTTGCCCTTGCCTATCCTAATGCCCTCCCACTCCCACCCACACAGCTCCAGCTTGGGGAATTGTGGAGTGGCACCGGGCTGTCGTCAGCTCCTGGCCTTCCCATGCAGGGCCGAATGCCAGCAGCTCTTCCCTTGATTCTGGGGCACAACTTCCACCTTTTGAAATGTCCTTCAGTGAATACCACCAGATCCCTCTGTTGCACGTCCTGGGCCTTGGGATAGGTCCAGGGCAGTGGTCTCTGCCATGGCCCTCACACAGCTGTACCAGCTGGTGGTAGCTCAGAACGCTGGTCAACCGTGTCTTGCGGGTGGACCTAGGGTCACTTTGCTACACCTGCTGCCCTGCTGTGGTTCGGATGTATCAAGTGGAGATGGAGATGTGGACAATGACCTAGAAGTTTAGGAGGCACACTACCTTCATTTGGACACGTTCAGGGATCCCTATATTGCACACATGCTGGGAAGGGGAGCTCCATGTCAATCACTGGCAGTCACCGTGCCACGCTGGCTATGTGAGAGGCATCGGAGCTCCTGACAGTGTTTTCTTGCTTCTCTGGGCACCTACCGCCCACTCCTGGGTTAGGCTTAGGCCAAACCCCTGTCATGCTGGGCGTGGTGTGGCACCCCTGCTATGGGCATGCTAGAGCAGTGCAGTAAGGACTCTGCTTCTCCATGGTCTCCTCTGTCTCTCCTTCACTGCCCTGTGTTTGAGCATATGTGTGTTTATGAGGGGATTGTGCATGTGAATGTTTGTACATCTGCTATCTGGATATGTGACTGACTATATGATGGTATTACATGTGCACACAGGGTGTAATTTATCTTTTTGGGCAAACATGACATCTGTAAGAAGGCATGGTTGGAGTTTAGACTGTCAATCAGGTCTCACCTGGATGACTTCTTTTGGAGGTATCACTGAGACAAGTGGCTTTTTTTGGGGGGGGGGGGCATGCCACTCCCTCACTCTGCTTTTTCCTTCCTGCGGGGAAGACACTCTGAGACCTGTGAGAACCCTGTGATCATCCACCATCGCTGGGTCCACATGAGAACTTGCACCCACCAGCCAGCTGCCCCTGCATCTGCATCCCTGCACACTGCCCTGTGAGTCTGAAGAGAAACATATGGATGTATTAGTATGGAATTTATGGGCATTCATTTATGTATAAAAAATAGGTTTATACACAAGAGCAATTGAATAATGAGAAAACATCACAGCCCAGTCCAGATCAGTCCATAATTTTTATATTTGGTCTGTGGCAGTCATGTGCTTATGTTAATTTTATGATTGAAATGTAGGGGTGGAGTCTAGCCTGTTAATCTGGAGACAGCCATTGAGTAGCCAATGAGGCCTCCATGTAGGCATGGCTTTCTCCTGAGACTTCTGGGAAATCTCGTGATTTTTCCCTTGTGAAGATGAGAACCTATCTCCCCCAGTTGTTGGGCGTTAGTCGCAGAGACAATGAATCACAAAAAAGACAAGCTGGCAGCATCCAAGAAGCTGGAGGAGCCAGTGGAGAGACCACACAGCCTTGCCCTGATGGAGCCAGACCTCTGAATCTGGAGCGGCATGCTGTTGATGGACCCTGAGTCCTGGAATCAAGGAGCCATGGGGAGACCCCTGCCAGCCAGAATTCTACACCCACTGACCTGTGGCTTCGTGAGTCAGAAGGAGACTTTATAGACTGATTTCGGGCATATGGGTTAATATCAGACTTATGACTTTGAACTGGACTGGGCTGGGATGCCTTCTCAGTGTCACATTCCTTTTGTATATAAACCCTTTCCTTATATCGATAAGCGTGTCCTTGAATTTGCTCCTTTAGTCTACCTGGACTAACACAAGCCCATATGTCAGATACCAATCTATAAGTTCCTCTTCAGATTCATGCAGCACATGCAATGATACCGAACGCAAGACCACAGACCAGTGGGTGGAGAGTCATGTGCATCCGGTGGAATCTGTGCTGGCAGGGGTTTCTACGTGGCGTCTCCATTCCCAGGGCATGGACTCTGTCAGCATAGTGTCATGTGTATTGTCAGTAGAAAAGCTCTTAGGAGTGAGCAGAGTGTGTCACCCACCTCCAAGGAGGAAGTACCAGAGTTCCCAGAAGCCTCAGGAGAAGATCATGCCCACACAGAGGTCTCATGGGCTATGAACATTGGCAGACTAGACTCTACCCATTCAGTCTTAATCCTCACAAGCCTCAAGTTGACACCAGATTGTGTAATCACCATAACGAATTAGTTTTTGACTTATGGGCTTGAGTTGGATTGGACTGGGGTGTTACCCTAATATATAATCATTTCTTGATATAAAGCACTTTCTTACACAGATATGAGTGCCTCTGAGGTTGTTACTCTAGTTAGTCCAGCCTAACACATTAAGGTCCCTGAGAAGGGGGCTTCTAGAGAAATAAATCATGGAGTTGGAGGCTTGTTTGACCTCTGCTTATCACAGTGTTTCTTCTTTGGCTAGCTAGAAGTTAGATATGACTAACTATGCCATTTATTGGGTCATTTTCTAGGGAGAAAATGAAGCTTAAATTTTGATTCCTTTCTTTGGTTGTTGTATTTGCTTATTTCTGTTGCAATAGTGAAGATGAATGTGATAAATGTAAATTTGAGCTCAGAAGGCAAAAAAACGACCTCTTGGTCTCCTTTGAGACCACCCTGCTTGGTCAAAATGAATGATAAAGGTCAAAATGGCTGAAAGAAGGCCTGGCCCGGGCTTGAAGGGGCCAGAAGTCTAAAGCCACATTACATATGAATGGGATCATTTAGAATGGGTTGAATTTGACTCTTCTAAGAATGTGCTTAGGATTTTGCTATACAAGGATGACATGTTTCTTCTTAGTTGTTATTGATACAATGTGTGGTCGAAATCATTATTGAGAAGTATGAAAATAGAGAGTTTGGAAGCCCACAGCCTCCCAACATTAAATTGGATCTTTAAATCATACCCAGTGCCTTGATTTCTCAGTACAATTGCATCCCAAAAGACTTGCTGAGTGAGCTGTTGACAGATTAAAGAAGGAAAAAGGAACTTTTTGCCTTTTTAAATTTTGAACTTGAGGTTTGTGCCAGAAGCTGGAAAAATGTAGCGTCATGGAGAAACTCTTTTCTCTAGGACTGAATAATAAAGTAAGCCTGTGGGCAGCTTGAAATGCTCACTAGGTGTGTGACCACCTGGAACCATTTGCTGAGTGGAAGCAACAATGAGAGTGATGGTGGAGCCTGGCCAGTGACGCCCATGAACTGGCTTCACAGGGACTAGAAGAGAAGGCAGGAGTGAGTCGGCAAGTCTGAAATTCGAAAAATTGTGCAGAGCCTGAGCCTATGAAGCCTGTGGCATGATCTAGCCCAAGGGGGTGGTGGGGGTAGGGTTGTTGAGAATGTGTGATGGGCCCAAGGTTGAAGTCAAGGTAACCAATGGGCACCTGGCGAGGCTGAGTGAGGCGGCCTGCAGTGAGTTGACCAGAACCCAATCAGAAGATGATGAAATGGCTGCGCCTGTGAACTGGCGCATGTTGCTGCTGACTCTATGGATGGCCTGTGCTGATTTGACTTCGCTTATGGATGTGGACTCACAAGGTTTCAACTAGCATGAAGATTCTGCACGCCAAAGAACATGCTTGTCTCCTCAGAACACTTTGCTAATATAAATGGTCAATATAGAAATTGGATTCCCAAAATGGTGTGTATGAAGGCACGAAGTTGCTGCCTAACAAACTATCATGGGTTGGGGAATATACTCATAGGATAATAGAGGTAAGGTGTAATTTTTCATATAATACAACTATTAGGCATAGAATATTTTGTTTTTTTTTCCCTTATAGGATATTACGTTTAAATATGACTGGCACATTTTGAGTTGTATGCATTTTAGTGTTATCCTATTAGACACAAATATGATTTTATTATTGTTTTGTTTAAAAATTATATGTAAAAGAATTGTTTACAAGTGCCAAGTTGGCAAGGGGGGAACTGTGATAGGTTTTAGGTATTGACATGGTACTTGTAAGAAAATACAGGAGGAATTTATTCTGTCAATCAGGTCACAGCTTGATGACTTCATTTGGAGGTGTCTCTGAGATAAATGGCCCTGGAGATGGGCCACTCTCTCTCTCTCTGTCTTCACCTTCCAGTTGATGATTCACACTGAGACCTGTGTGAACCCTGAAGATGTATTCACTGCCATTGGATTCACAAGACTTTGTGCCCACCGATCAGTGATGTGCCTGCATTCGGCATCATTGTATGTGGCATCATGAGTCTGAAGAGGGGCTTAGGTGCTGGTTTTGGGCTTATAGACTGGAGTTGACTGTATGGGTGTTTCCCTTATACACAATTACTTCTTGATATGAAGCTCTTTCTTACACATCTATGAGTGTCTCTGCATTTATCTCCTTAGTCAACACATCCTGACACATGGCACTGTGAGTGGGCCAGGAGAAGAGGATGTGAGCACACGTACGTGTGCACATGAGAGTCAGGAGGCATATGGGATTGTGCTCATGCATTTGCAAATGTGTCCATAAACTCATATTCACGTGAGTGTATGTGAGTAGAGGTGCTTTTTGAAAATGTATGTGTGTGACTGTGTATGCTTATGTGACTGAATTTACATGTGTATGGTATGAATGCAAAAGCACATGTGTGGACTGAGTGTAAGCATGTTTATGTGTCCACTTGCACATGTGTACTTATGTGTTTGGATTTATGTGATTGTGCTTACCTGAGTGTGAGTATGTATACACCTGTTCTGTGTGTTCTCTATACCTGTGCGTATGGGGGTTTGAATTTGTGTGTTAGTGTATGTGCGTATACACCAGTTCATTGCGTTCACTGCAACTCTGTGCATATGTGTGTTTATGTGTGTATCTGTATGTGAATGTGTTTTTGTATGTGTTAGCGTGTTCAATGAACATCTGTTCAATGTGTTCACTACATTTAAGTGCATCTGCATGTGTGTGTTCAATGTGTTCACTGCAGCTCTGTGCACATGTATGTGAGTGTGTGGGACTGTGAGTGGGGTGCATAAGTGTGTGTGTTGTATACATGCACATGATAATATGTCACCATTTCTCAGGGAGATTATGTTCCGGTCTGCCCCTCTCTCTCTGCTTTCCAGGACCAGTTGTCTCCCCCCCCCCTCCCAAGGGTGTCAGCAGGCCCCTCCATTTCACAGAACACTCAGCTCAAAGTCAAACCTGATCAGAAGCAGGGGCTGGAAACAGAAAGCTGGCCTTCCACATCGCGTCTGCGGAACCACACACAAACAACCCCTGCCACGCCATCGCCATCATCACGCAGGGGCCCAGCCACTCCAAGGGTCCCTCGGCAACCTTTGTGTGCTGCTGGCAGCCCCTCTTGCGGAACCTGCCCGCCCTGGCCTGGCCGCCCAGAGCCCCCAGGTCAGAGACCACGGTTTTGATGGATTACAGGTTTGTAACGGTCTCTGCCAGCTGACATCTTTTATTGGCAGGGAGGATGAGCCAGTAACCCTTGATATAATTATTGCATTAAAGCCCACCGCACCTCTGTGTTGCTGGCGCTTGTTCAGGGATCAATGTGAAGATAATTTCAGAAATGAATAGTAAGTATTGATCGTCCCTTGGTGGAGGCTTATCAGCGGCCGCGGCAGACCACTGTAGATTATAACTTCAATGTCATTTATGATGATATGATACGTGTGTCGAGCAGCCACTTAAACAAAGGGCTGATTTAATTCGCAGTGGGTTTTTGTAGTGTGATGGGTAATAAATCACAATTATGTAATTTTTAGCAATGAACACATTTGGCCGTGGTGGAGGGCAGCTCCTCGGAGATGGCCGAGTGACCGGAGCGGGGGGGCCGCAGCCAGAACCCTTCTGAATGATTGGGCCGTACTTGATTCTGGCATTCAGACGACCTTGAGGTCTCTGTTGGCAGCTGCTGGTTAATTCTCCTCACTCAGGACACAGTTTAAGTTTCTGTCTGTCTGCCAATTACCTGACGTTTTCAACTTATCACCTTCTATTTTTAAATGATTGGAGGCATGCTCACATTTTGACATCCCCCTTCTCCCCCCAACCAAGCAGGCGCTGGTGGTGTTTAAGGCAGGCGCTGGCAACTCTCTGTCCCCCTGCCCTCAGCCATTCACAGTCCCTCCCCTAAGGGCAGGAAGAGAAAACTGGGCATTTGTTCCCCTGGAATTCCCAGCACACCGTTGTTAGAGGCTGTCACCCTCCCAGTACCCAGCCTCAGCTCCACACATGCTCAGACGCTGACAAATGGGTGCTCAGGAAACTGTACTTAGTGGGGTTTGTCACCTCACAAGCAGTCCCCTGTCCTGGAGGAATGAGGGGTTGGCATGGGCAGGTGGATCCGCTGAGAGCAGTGTGGCAACACTGACTCGCTGGCTGGTGTTGGATTGTCTTCGTTGCCACGTTTCTTAGGGGTCAGGGCTGGGGGCAACTCTGGGTAGAGACCAGGGTCATGTCTGCAAAAGCCCAGTGGGGGTCTGAGGTGTAAAGATCAGACAGTCCACCTGCGGTTAAAAATCAAAGACTCCACCTGAGGCTAAAGGTTAGAGAGTTCATCTGAGGTTAAAAATCAAGGAGTCCACCTGAGGTAAAAGGTCAGAGAGTCAACTGAGGTTAAAGGTCAGAGCGTTCACCTGGGGTTAAAGGTCAAAGACTCCATCTGAGGTTAAAAATCAGAGCGTCTACCTGACGTTATAGGTCAGAAGGTCCACCTGAGGTTAACATCCAGAACGTCCACCTGAGGTTAAAAACCGGGGACTGAGCAGGGTTCCTTGGGCACCATGTAGGGGCGGCTCTGATCCAGAACCCTCTGCCCTGTGCCTAGTTCAAACAGCATTAGCCCAGGGTGTCACAACAACAGGATCCCCCCTGTTCCAGAGAGCAGGCTTGTGTGTGTGTGGGGGGGGGGGTAGGGAGGGGAAGCTCTGCCACCACTGGCCCTTTCTGCTTATGGTGGCACAGTTCTGCATGGGACCCACGGTTCCATGACCGAGTCCACCGGGCGGGCTATGGAAGAAAGGCCTGAGATTGCTGACCGACTGCAGGCACCCGCGGGGGCAACACCTGGCTCCGACTGCTCTCCCTTCCAGCTCACCGCAGGCCTCACCCCGCAAAGGCCCCCGCAGGACCCAGCTCACGGACTTAACTCTCCTCTCACAGCAAGGCATCAGCACAGGGCCCAAGTGCCCCCTTTGCCTGTGCCGTCACAGAGAACAACGGTGTGCTTTCCATGAAATGACTGACTTCTAGCCTTCCATTACAGCTCGCCTGTTAGTCCATCCAGCGTGCACTCCTACCCTATAAGACAAGGAGCTAGAGGCCCCTGCTCCCCCAGGATGTGGACCAGCCACCCAGCAGATGGGGGCATGCTCACAGTCCTGTTCCTCTTCTTTCCCTCCCCAAACTCATCTTAAAGGATCCTGCTGTCCCCCCTGGACTGTGGCCTAATCCCCAGAAGAAACGACCATGCAGCCCCTTGTCTCTTTATGAAGCAACAAGTCCCCGACCAGTGGAGGGTCTACCCAAGCCCTGCCCACAGCGTGACCCCAGTCTCTGGCCCCCCATGTGGCCATTAGCAGAAGCGCTCCTTGCCACATTGGTTTCTCGGCAAGTTCAGCCTTTCTCCTTGACGAGGACATGGCTGGCGCGGTCTCCTGGTCTAGAACTTGACCTTGGGCACTGGCATCTTGGTGTGAGTGCAGTAGACTGGGCATCTGCATGAGGCCTGGGCCATGCTGCTGCCTGCATTCCAGGCGATTACGGCCCAGGGTGGCCCCATGAGACAGAGAAAATTGCCTCAAAGTGTTTTTCTGTCTCAGCTTCATGGACACAAGTCACCATTGGATAGGTTCAGACCACCTGTGTGCTGGCCCTGACCCTCTGAGGAGGGTCACAGCAGATGACAAAGGGAAGGGCTTGGACTTCTTAGAGGCAGGCGTGTTCTCTGCACAAGGTAGGGACCCCGCTGATGGTGACATCAACTTGCACCTGGCAGGGCAGGTGAGGCTCCTCCAAGGGCAGGGAACTGGCACAAGGGTCAACAAGGCTCGATAGGCAGACAAGATGACCAGCACTAGCTACAGGAGATCAGTGGGAGGTTGGGTGGGAAGTTGTAGATAGCATGGCTGTGGTTAAGGTCAGAGGCTATCTGGTCCACGGAGACAGAGAAGCTGGTCCACAGAGAAGCTGGTCCACAGAGGAGACAGAGAGGCTGGTCCACAGGGGCAGAGAGGAGGCTTGAGAAGCGAGTGTGATGCAGGCAGTCAGGGACGAGGCGGAGCTCAGTTTAGGGACATGGGGCAGTTTCGATCCTGCTGCTCCACTGTCTTCATGTTCCCATGAATCATCCATTTAATAGCTTCCTAAGTAATCGTTTTGAAAAGTTATACCAATAAAATACTCGAGTCTTTAGATTTCCCCCAATTTAAGGCCTCATTAACTCTGTAATAAGGATACAGTTGGAGTGGCAGGGGCTTACTGTACTTACGGGTCAGCCTATGCCGGGCCAGGAGACGGCTGGAATCCTCGGGTTCCCGGTGCTTCTTCCTTTCTCCCTTTGCACTCCCCACCACAAGGTGAGGCTCCCTCCCTCCTGTGACATGAAAATGGCATGAGCCCCTCTGAGGTTGCCTCTCCTTCACCAGGGTTGGGTTTGCTGGGTTTTCTTGGGTCATTATAGATCACGCGGTACTGGGCAGTGGGACGTGGAAAAGCACAGGTGCTTTCAGCTGTTCTGCTGGGCCAGCCTCCCCACCCAGGGATAGAGAAGCCAATGGCAGCCAGTCCAAGAGCTGTTCTCAATTTCTGACAGTGGGGCTCTTCATAGACGCTGACCTCAGGAGGGTGAGGCATCTTATCTAAAAATGAGAGAGCATGGATTCAGTTGTCTTGCTGGTCTCCTGGGCTCTTTTAGTCCTGCCCTAGCTGTTGAATCTCCACCCCAGTCCACCCTAGCTCACCGCATGGGGAGAGGAGTCTTGGGCTCCACAGGGCTGTCACACGGTGTGCGTCTCTTTGTAGGGCCACCAGGAGGACTGGGTTCTGTAGGGGCACCCCGCATGGGCACTCTATAACTTTGTCACCCATAGAGCATGGAAGAAGACTTGAACTTCCAACCTCTTAGACAGCAGCTGAGCAGCTCACTGAGTTTTGCCACCCCAGGGTTTCCTGGGCTTCTGCACTCTCCCCTAAGAGACAGAAGCCTTCTTGCCTCTCCCAGAGACAGGCACCCAGACTGTAATCAGAGCTTGATCCTCTCCACAGCTGCCCCTCCCTGCCAGGGGAGTGATCCTCAAATCCAAGCTCTATTGATTCAGTGTTCTCTTAGGGTCCCACCTGTGACAGTACAAAGGCTGGCTCCTCCCGAGTGCATCTCACCGGAGACAAACTGCCCCTTCCTCTAAGGGACGTGGCCCTGTCCAGGCAGAGGCACCAGGGCTCGGGGGTCTCTTCTGGCATGGCTTTCATAGTCAGAGGGGATGGCAGGTGAGAGCGCAGTGATGACGGAATGGTGACAAGCTGTGTGTCAGCAAGCATGGATGGAGAGGGTGGCCCTGCTGCTTCTGGTGGACATGTGGCATGTCAAACTTCCTGGGGCGGGGGGGGGGGGGGCTGTCACTCACCAGGTATCAGCCAGCATGTCTGAGCAGGCGGGGGCATCAGGCATCAGCAGGCAGAGTACTGGGCAGTGTCCCCAGCATGGCTTCTGGGTCCACAGTGTGACTTCTGGGGGCTCTGGGTGTCAGCAGCTTGTGTGAACATCAGTGGAGGGAGGGGCGGGTTCTAGCAGCCAGAGAATCAGGCTGTGTCCACATTATGGTTTCTGGGGTTTTCACAAGAGTCACATGTACCTCATTCCACTCCCTTGCCTTAGTGGGAGGGTCGGGGATGTGGATCAATCAATGTTTCAGACTATTCTGAAATAATTACTATTGATCAGAGGAAGACAGATTCTTGCCTTTCTATTTGAATATTGATGTTGATGGCATGCTGAGAACCCATATCTGGGAAGGTAATGACCACCATGACCACCTTATGCTGGGCACACTGGCCACATCTTCTCCTGGCTGCCCTCTGCCCAGCAGACCAGGTGGACCAGCTCCTGGAAGGTGCTGACATCACAGCCCACACAGAGACACACACATCTCCAGAAGGGCCGATGGAGGAGGTTATCAGGAAGCCATAGGGATAGCGCAGTGTCTGCCCCTCCCAGGGCTGGGGAATGCATGACCTCCAAGGGTCGAGGGTGTCAGGCGGGAAGAGCTCTCCAGACCCTGGGTGCAGGGGTGGGTGTCTCACAGCATGTGGG